>OZ014522.1:505905614-506210128 GCA_963966055.1 Lathyrus aphaca | reverse complement strand
AGAGAGAGAGAGAGAGAGAGAGAGAGAGAGAGAGAGAGAGAGAGAGAGAGAGAGAGAGAGAGAGAGAGAGAGAGAGAGAGAGAGAGAGAGAGAGAGAGTAGACCAAAACCCTATCCAAAAGAATGTCAAGAGCAAATAATTAAGAAGTGGTAAATCTATAAGCAGACATTCCAAATCTATTTTGTACAAAAAGTTTCCTAATGTCCATAGGTATACAATTAAAAATGGTTAGATAGTTACAAGATAAACATACATTAGCCAAAAACATTGACATAATAGTTTCTTTCTCGGAAAATATGAGACGAAAACTTCGATTGCGAAAAAAAAGATATGCAAGTGTTCCACCTTTGCCGAATATGCCAAGGCACTAAAGAAGAATTAGGAAAAACTTGGACAGTATTTAGATAATCAAATTCAATCCATAAGTTGGTACATCTATTCTCTCGAGCAATTTCCATTGATCTAGTGGCAGCCGCAAATTCAGCCAAAGAGGAAGAATGACAAATAACCGACACTATAAAGGCCATAATATAGTCACCTTGACAGTTCTGAAATATTCATCCAAAACCGGCTGCATTGAGGTTGTAAGATCCATCACAATTACATTTAATCCAATGAAGAGGAGGATAATGCCAAAGGATTTCAGGGATCTTAGGAGCTCTCATGGGATTAATATGAACATTACACGCTTTTATGATTTGAAAATCCTCCATGGACGAAGAAGATGTGGTTGTGGTTTTATGCCCTGTGAGAATCAATTGCTGCTGAATTTTATGGATGAATTGCTTATAACAAGGAGAGGAATCTCTGAATCTGCACCAATTTCTCGCTTCCCAAATGTAGTAAACAATAAGATAATGCAAGCCTTCAAAACATGTGCACTATGTCTAGACTTGCTGCTGTTACAAACATCCCACCAAGCATCGCGGGTTGTCGGAAGGTTGGTAATTTTCGCAATGGAATAAAACCAAGACAATATTTTCTTTGCAAAGAAACAGTCAAAAAATAAATGTTGTGAATTCTCCTCGACATCCAAACAAAAACTACAATGAGAAGTAATGTGACAACCACATAACCATAACTGACCGTCCGTCGGAATCTTGTTTGACATAAGCCTCCAAGAAATCAAAGATTTGGAAGGAGGAATATTATCACACCAGATAGTGGCTGCCCAAGCTTGAGGTAAATAGGGAGCCTTGAAGATAAAATCATGCTTTAAATCTAGGATACTTGAGTGCATAAGAGGCCAAACCGACATATCATCAGATTCCAATCTTGTGAGTGAAACATGATTAATCTTCTACTAGATATCTGGAAATAAAATATGCCAATCTAAGGGAAAATGCCAAGATCCATCCACGATGAAGTCTGACACCAAGAGGTGGAGATGCCCATGTTATGTAGAAAATCACAATCAGTTTCATGCAATAGCGGAAGGCAGCACCAGGAATCCAATATATAAGAACAATTTGATATGCATATTATGATGACATATCATGAAGTTATGAGAAAAATTAATTGAGTGAAGATTAAAAAAAATAGATTCAAGTTACTCGTTATGAAAAGTTGGTAGAATAATTAAAAATGCTTTCTTAAGAATTGTTTAGAGTTCAATTGCATAAAGAAATTTTATTTGTTGAGACAAAGAATGATGACAACCAAAATATATTATCTTCATAAAAAATATGTCTGTGTGCAATAAGGCACCAATTTAACAGTACACAATGTTACAAATGAGTTACAAGAAAATAGTCACCCAAGTTTCCAAGAACAAACCATATTTCTACCCCAACTGTTTCCCAATCTCACTAACTTTATATATATGATTCACACAAGCTAAGGTGTTTAGAAGTGTTTACCAATTCTCCTTAGATGTCTCAATAGTTTACCCAAATTCTAAGAACACACTCATATGAATTTACCCTTATCTCTATAAAATTGTCAGTAGGATTCCCAAACCTTTTCTCTTTATTTTCAGATATAAAATTCTAAAGGTTGTGATAACAAAATTGCAAGATATACATAATTATAAATGTTGAAACAAAACAAATCCATAACAAACCTAAAAATAAAATCATTAATGATCGGATCCACAAACTAAAGAGAAGAAACCCAAAACACACGAACCGAGAAAACCATACAGGGTGACTGAAAGCTCAAACTTCCATAAACCGACCAAAATCGTTGGTGCAGGAGATTCGTTGTAGCTGACCAACTGCCGCTGCCGACAAATAGAGTTTGACCACCACTTGATGCATTCTCAACCTCCAAATCATTGTGTGCGACTTTGTCATTGCCACAACTCGATACTCAACGACTATCAACCGCTTTCGTACGACTCCAGGATCGTTTTCTCTAACTTTGTCCACCACCTATCTTCCACCACTAAATTTTGATTTCCTATAGCCTCCCGCCTCCTTTGGCCACCTCCACCAGAATGCCTTCATGTGATTTTGACTCATTCTGACGACATTGTGGTTGCTTTAATGTTTTATTTTGGTTTTTGAAATATCAAAATATGTTTTCTTTTTCTTTATTACTTAATATTTTAAGGTATACTACAACATTACTAGTAATCAACATTACTTCAACCTTACACTTGAGAGGTCGACCATGAAGACTATTTATTTACTACAATGTGTATTAGAGCAATATCAGATGGATAGAAAAAAACATGTACTTAATTATCATTTAACTTAGAGAAGTCGTATGATAGATTACCCATAGATATTTTATGGAAAGCCCCATATAAGAATAGGGTAATGATTTTCTTTATTCGAGTTATCTAAAATATGAATGAGGGGGTATTGAGTAGTGTGCAGATACAAGGTTCAACCCTAAACTTTTACTTTTTTACTTTAATTTTAAATATACTTACGTAACAAACCTAGCACCGAGATATATTTTTAGATGATATATTCTTTTTTGGAGATTCAAATGAGGATTTAAATGATAGGTTGAAAATGAACCTCAGAAATTGCATTGGTTCTATGTGAAGTACATAAAGGATACCTTGCCCGGTGGTAGTCTGAGACTAAGGACCGAGGTTTGTATATTTTATGCCTTGTTTGCTCTTTTCAACCTCTCTATTTAAAGAGGTTTTTATAAAGAGTTAGTGGAGACGTTAGTGCAGAAGTTACTAGAAAAGTTAATGGTCCATACTACACATCCCATAAACAGAGTCTAAAAAGATATATCTAGCGTAATCCATTGGATACAAATTGGATCATAGATGACATAATTTTGATATTGGACATACCTGTCTTGAATGTTATATGTCGAGCTAATTATAAAAGTATAATGATCCATAAACCCTTAAGCATGAGGCTTTTAAGCGTGCAATGCTTAAGATAATATGTCGAGATAAAAATATATAACAATTCATAATCCCCCAAGCATAAAATATGTAAGGCGAAATGCTTAAGATAATAATTTGAGTTCTTAATAATAAGAACATAAATTGTCTTCCTTTAATCGAGTATTAATATAATTGTTCTGTTTAGAAATAAAAAAAATGGATAATATAGCTTCACAAAGGAACCATAAATAAGGACAGTTGAATAATTAGTGATCATGAACAATAACTCTAATCTCCTTTATGATGGTTTAGGGTTGACCTGCATGGTTAGCACTCCAATGCCTAAGTCAGTTCAAGATTCAAGATGATTATAATAAAAGTGGAGATCAGATATTGTAGCTTTCTCTTAGCATGTGAACTGTTTTTATACTTTGGGTCGAGTATACTGGATTTGAGACGGATTTTCCCTTGGTCAATAGGGCGTTGGTGTAGTTGTATGTCCCAACTTCACTCAGCGGGAGCTTATATATCTGGTTATTTTGTTGCTAGTTATATGACTTTCATCTTTATTTTTATTTCAATTCGTTGAGTCTCTTTCATGATTGCACTTCTCATAATTGAGTTTAAAATTATTCATTTTTAGCATGCATAAAACTTTGGTTAGATTTGATCTTGATATAAATGTTTTTTGATCAATAACATATGTTAGGGAAAGAAATCATTTTGTGTTTTTGTTAAGATTTGGTTCAAAAGTAAAATCTCAAAATGCTTTTGAAATTTTGAAATTTTGAGATTTTGATAGATTGATTCAAGTCATTCAGTTTTACACTGAATTTTGGATCTTGATCAAATTGGATAGAAATGGAACTCAATTATTTGATTCGGATCAAATTTTACACTTGATTCTGATCATTTTCCTTAGGACAGATTTTGTGTGGTTTAATTCAAATCAATATTTGTACATGATTTAAATCAATTTCATTTTTAAAAATTCATAGTCAGTTTCGTGGCACTTGATTCGAATCAAATTTTAAACATGATTTGAATCACATAGCATTTGATTCGAATCACTCTTTGTGTTATCCGAAACAACTGACATGTTTTTCTTCAAAAATTAGTTATTTCTTTTATTCCACCTCATTTGCTCATTTGATTCAAATAATATTTTTCTCTTGATTCGATTCTAACTAACATTTTCAACCATTTTGTGTGTTTTACCTCAAGCACATATAAAAGTATTTTGTCATCACTTCTCTAGAAACCTCTATCATGCTGAACATTTTTCAGTGTGATTTTTAGTGAAATTAATTCCTTAGTTTTGAGTGTTCAAAGTCTTGTTACAAAATTCTTACATCTTCAACTTCAATTGAGTTTAAATCTTGATAATGGGAGTTCTGAGATCTTGTTGAGTTTTTCAGGTTGTTAGCAAGATTGAGGGATTTTAATTGGTGGTGATAAATTCCGTTGAAAAGAAGTAGGGTATTCTCTCCAAAATTGCCTTAGTAATGACTGTATGGAAGGCAACATATAAGGAAGAGTTCTTCTAATATCTTTGGAAAATTTCTCTGCCCAAATTTTTGGTAGGATCAAGAGGTTGATTGCTACACACGAAGGTTTGGAGTAAAATTAGTGTTATTGGAATAATCAAGAAGCGTATTCGAGTAAAGATTACATAGAAGAGTTTGGCAAGTGTGTTATATACAAGTCAAGATCAAAATTATTTTCTCAAAATAATTGTGGATTGGTGATTGTATGAACTCTTGGAAATATTTGTCAAATAACAAGGAACTATGCAGGTTCCAATGGGAATGCACGTAGGCAAAACAAGGACGAATGCCGAAGCACTATAAATCTTGGTGTTATCTCTCTCTCTCTCTCTCTCTCTCTCTCTCTCTCTCTCTCTCTTTCAATCTTGTAGTTAAATTCATAGTGATTGCATGCTTAAGTCTTTCAATTCCATCGTATTATATAGTTTTTATTGATAGAGATTTATTACATAAATCATTAGGTTTTGTTGGAATTGAATAACATGTTAAGCAAGATTGCTGCTTGATAATCGGAAACGAATTGAATTTGGAACTCCTTAAATTGAATCATTGTATAGACACTTCTCGTGATTACACAAATTGAATCAATTTATACCAAGCGTTTCATCATTATAATCTTTGATGTTTGTGAAATGATATGTGTTAGCTTGATCAATACTCATCTATATAACATTCATTTTTGCATCAAACTTTTTGATTGTAACTCATTTTTGAAAACACTCTAATTTTGGAAAACGGCGGTTGAATTTTAATTTAGGTCTACTCACCCCCTCTAAACTATTTTTTACTTCCATACTCCAAGCCAAAAATTGGCATCAAGAGCTGGTCTTTTGATTGGGCCTAATCGACATCCAAACGTTTGTGAATATGTCAGAAGATGATGATCATAAGGGAGCATATAATAGGGCACCGATTTTCAAAGGAAAAAATTATACTTATTGGATATCGATCATGTATATAAACTTGTTATCGGTTGATGAAAATATGTGGCATGTCGTCACCGAGGGACCATTTATTCCCAAGGACGATGACGAAGTTGTTAAACATCCAAAAGACTGGGATGATGCTGAAACCAAAAAGGATTCATATGATTTGAAAGTGAGGAACATATTTATTTTTATACTTAGTGTTAAAGTGTTCTATTCAATTTCACATCATATGAGTGCTAAAGGTATGTGAGATGATCTCCAAAATCTCTATGAGGGAATGAAGGACGTCAAGGATTCTAAAATCAATATGTTTATAGTGGAGTTTGAATTATTTCGTATGGAACCCGAAGATTCTGTGGATTACATGTTGTAACACCCTAAACCCTTAAACTTATATAAAAATAATTACTCGACAATCTAACGTTTGATCAACGACAACCCTTCAACAAAACATATATATTGAAAATATGCAGCGGAAAAGCAAACAACATACAATACTTGTCATCGCATGCTCAGCTTCACTTAGGTTATCATCACAGCGGAATCACATTAATCTTGGTAATAAAACATGTTATCTTCAATTTGGGTCTCATAAAGACTTAACTTTCACAAAATGGTTCAAAAGGAGTTTCAATATCCAACTCTAAACAACTTCAAAACAACTTAGAATCATAGTTATTAAATTTAAACATCACAAGTAAGTAGACATCAAACACAATAAAACGAAACATTGTTCACCTCTAGTGTTACAGAATGACAACATAGAGTGAAAAAAGGTGATGACTAATGAAAATAACTCCAACAACTATATCCCACTCACAACAGCAACTCTACTCCTGAGTATTTGCAAGATGTCCATGGTGGACAACATCAAAGAAAAGAGGGTGAGAATTCACATCAATAATTTAACGACATAAGCTGCTAGGTAGGATTCAAACATCTACACATTCAACAACAATCATACAACATCATTCTCACATCCAATCCATCAGCATACATAAGGCAATCATGTATTCGTCATTTAAGTTATGAAATGAGACTTGCAACTTCGACCAGAATCATATGCATGTGGTACCATATCATTATCATTTGGTTCACTCAGGAATCGAGTTTACCCTACTCAAGCCTCGAATCTACCTTGCTCGAAGTCAGAGCAAGTCATGAATCCACCCTGTTCAGATGCAACTTTCTCTTTCATCATTAGAAATGATATAATGGATGCATATTGTGGAATCAAGATTCTCAAGATCAACTTATGTTTTGATGAAGACAAACCACTTGACAAGAAGGCAAATATGTTCATTCATTGTAAAAGCATAATGTTAAAGCGAAGAATCGGGACAAAGACTTGATATGAAGAATAATCTCCTTGGAAGGTATAATGAAAATATTCATCAAATATTTAAGTCCTAGTTACTCAATTTAATCAAAAATCATTTGCATTACATGATCACACTTTCACAAATTTATTTTCAAATTTTTTTCTAAGTTGTGGCCAGAGCAATCGATTGCATGGTCAAATTTTTTTACTCATTTTTGGCCTCAGTTTGTGGTGCAATCGGTTGGCCCTTTAGTGCAATCGATTGCATGCTTAAACATTCAAATTATTTTTGTTTCTGTTTGTGGTGCAAATGATTGCTACTAAGGTGCAATCGATTGCTCACAGTTTGTTTTTGAATTGCTTTGAAAAATTGCACCTCTTCATCCAATCTTTCATAATCTGTTTCCAATGAATCATGGCAATTGTTCATGATATTTTCTGAAGAATTGCATGATGTTTCAAGGGGTACTTATGATCTTATAAATATCTTATCATTCAATTTTTCAAAATCTCTTTCTTAAAACTTTGCAAAAACTTTCATTCTCCAGATCTTGAACAAGTTATTTTCATAAGAATTTTATGCATATTTTCATATCATTTGAACATAAATTCTTGAGCAACAAAGTCTTATATAGTTGTGAAAATTATCATTGAAAGAGAAAATCAATCATAGTATTGATAAAAAATTTATATACAACTTTCATACGCATTGTAAATCAACCATTGTAATTACTTCCCTTGCTATTCAGGATTGTTGAAAGCAAGTGTGTGCATTGAAGATGATTGTTCTTCTTGCACTTAGTGTTCAGATTTTAAAGGTGTTAAGAGCCTTTGATCTCCCTATAGGTTAGATAGTAAGCATCACCATTGGTGTGAATAGGCTATACAATAATTTTAACTATTGTGAAATCACTTTTGGTTGGAAATGAGACTGGATGTACCTTCGGTTTGAGGAGGGAACCAGAATAAACCATTGTGTCATTTACTTTCTGCTCTTTACTGCTTTCATAACCTTACCGCATTTCATAAAAGTAATAACCTTCATTGATAAAAAAAAAATTAAAGAACCTAATTCACCTCCCTCTTAGGTGCAACTCAGACGTTCACATGTCACAACACGTCAATGCAACAATAACATAATGTTTAAACCCCCTCACGATAATAAACAAAACATGCATTGATCCAACGATAATAGTTCATTTCCCAAACTATCATCCTACAACAACATAATCATAATTCAACAACATAATTCACGCTCATACATAATTATATCATCATCACAATTCACAACAATTAAAACAACAACATCATCATGTCTGCACATATCCATCATTCATCAAATACAACATAGTTTTTGATTAAAATTGGGTTTGATCGCTAAGTCATACCATAACATCATTTACACGGTAGTTAATAGAGTACAACAATACCCATACCATCTACAAAAGTCGAAGAATAAAAATCTACAACTTAATATCATCAAGACAAGCATTTACACCCACTGCATAGTCATGACGGGTTACCTGTCATGGTCTTGGAATCCATCACCGACCCCACCACTCAGAATATCACTTATGTAACGACCGACTTAAAAATTATCTTAAGTAAACAGATTCAGATATGACTCCTTCATCTATCTCTCAAGCTCCCAAGTCTTGTTTCCACCAGCTGGTCCTCCCCAAGCTACCATCACTAAGTTGCTCTTCTTACCACCCTACTACTTCACTTCTTGACTCTCTATCAGCATGAGTGATGCCTCAATAGTCAGTTTATCTCTCACAAGTCTTTGAAAATGTGATATATCTCATTTTCCCCATGTGTGTCCAGAACTCGATAAAGATTACCATGGTCTGCAAATCTCTTTCCATTACCTTTCTCACCATCCCAGTTTGATTATCGATCTCCCTTTTCTTTAGCTTTTTCTTCCCATCGTCTTCCATCCACCATTTGTGTCTCCGGTCATCCACCATCTGCAAATCTCTTTCCATTACCTTTCTCACCATTCCAATTTGATTTGAATGAGATTGTATAAGGTTGACGAATGAAATTTCGGTTAGAGTTTTGAAAAGTTAGAGAGATCAGAGTTTCTATCTTTAATCATTTGATATCATTACATATTTTCTCGATTAGGATTTAATATGAATACATCATTAATTTTGGAGTCTTTAGATTTCATTGTATAGCTAAAGCATAATTAATTTCGTAAACAAATTAAAACTTAATCAATATTTAAATTTATTTTATGCACTTTTATTCTAAATTAATTTTATATAATAAATTCATTAAAAATCAATTCTTTTTCATCACATAACCAAACCCACACATGGTATTGGTGATGGATCTCTTGTTTTGTCTCAATAATTGAGAGTAGTTAGATTTGAATATAGACGGTGCACATAACATTTGTATGATGGAGGGATGTCATGGGGATGATCCATTTCATTGTTGTCAAATATAGCCTTTCAGGTTAGGTGATGAAGTAGTTGGAATGTGGGTGGTGCTTAATGAGTGAAAGAGAGGGGAGGTCAGAATGAGATATGTCAATTGTGAGTATGGCAGCACCCTTTGTATTGTTTGTAGTAATAATCATTATCTTACAAAATCTACCATTTTTATATTTTATTTCTTGGAACCAATCTCACAACAAAATTATGTATGAATTTATTGCTTTGTTTCTAACTATAACTTTTTTCTTTCATATTTTTTAGTCCTTAATAAAATATTTTGTAGCAACTTTATTCCTATATATTAATTATTATTTTTTAATAATATTTTATTGAATTTATAATTGAAATACACAATTTAATTTTTTATCTTTTAATACATTCTAATTATAAGAGCTTTGGCTTGTTATTTACTCATTTATATCCTTTTGTAAAAATCAATTTTTTAAAAAAATTATCAATTTTTATCAAAAATTTGCAGCATGTATCAGCAATTTTTGAATTTTCCATTTTTTTTATCGGAAATTCCAATAAAAATGAATATTTCCGATTTTTTTAAGAATATTGGAATTTTCAAAAAACAATTGAAAATTTTGATTTTTTTTACATTATCGAAATTTTTGATACAGTATTGGAATTTTAGAAATTTTCAGTAAATTGTCCGAAATTTTAAAATGTCTGATATTGTTAGAATTTTTTATTGAATATGAATTACTAGAAATTTCATTTTGGTTTAAATTTACGATATAAAATGGAACATTTAGAATTTTCGATAATATTTATAAGTTTACGTACCGGAAATTATAAATATGTTAGAACATACAAAAACTCGAATGGTGAATCAATGGGGAATTTGTGTTAATTTGAGAAGATGAAGTGTGCGTGTGTGTGTGTGTGTGTTGTGTGTGTGTGTGTGAGAGAGAGAGAGAGAGAGAGAGTTATAATTGGCATTAACCCCAAAATAGGAGCACCAAAGACTATTTATACAACGAATACAAAAATGATTGGGAATTACAAAACAACTTAAAAAATAAGCTGAAAAACTAAAAGCTCCCAGTGTAACCAGTTACCACATTTGAAGTAACCAGTTACACCCAAGTCTCAAAAACTAGCACCGATGTGAAAATAGTGAGTAACCGGTTACCGTATATCCGGTAACCGGTTACACCAACATGAAATGCAAAAAACTAGTTTCTAACACACCACCTCATTTTAGTTTGTACACTCCATCATACTCAAGCTCATCTTCAACCTCTTGAACACTTCATTTGTTACTCCCTTAGTCAACAAATCTGCTACTTGGTATTCACTTTGACAATATCATAATCTTAGCTTGCCTTCACTCACTAGCTCCCTCATGCATCTCGATGTGCTTGCTTCTTCTATGTGCAATCAGATTCTTCGCAAGGTTTATCGCAAAAACATTATTAACAAGAAGTGTGGTAGCATCACCCTCACCGCTACCCAACTCATTCAATAGATTCATGAGCCACTTAACTTGACATAAACATAACTATGTCACAATATACCCGGCCTCACAAGACGAGAGTGCTACCACTGGTTCCTTTTTTGAACACCAAGAGACAGGTGTCCTAACAAACATAAAAATGTATCCAACCATCGACTTTCTATCATCCTAATCCCCACACCAATTGGAATTGATGAAACCAAGTAAATATCATTTTTGGCCCGTATCCGTTGCGGGAAAGAGAATTCTGCAGCCAATGGTTCCTTTAACGTATCTAAGGATCCTTTTGACCGCTGCCAAGTGAGACACCTTCGGTCTCTCTATGAATCTACTGGCAGTATTGACACTAAATGCCAAGTATGGTCGTGTATTATACAAATACTGCAATGATCCAATTAATCTTCGATATTGTGTTGGATCAACATCTTGCTCTTCCTCACTCATGGACAATTGCAACCTTGCTTCACATGGTGTAATGGTCGCATTACAATGCTCTATTTCACACCTCTTCAAGATCTCAAGAGCATATCTCCTTTAGTGCATGAGCAGTCCAATTTTTGAGTTGTGGAACTCTATGCCAAGGAAATACGACATGATACCAAGGCCTGTCATCTCAAATTCATCCATAAGTTCACTCTTGAATTTATAGATGTTCTTCTCACAACTGTTGGTAAATAATAGATCATCAACATACAAGCAAAGAACGATCACGCCATCTTTCGCATCCGTTTTCACATACACTTCGTGTTCAGACACACACCTCTTAAAACCAATAGCAATTAGGAAGCCATCAATGTGTTTGTTCCAAGCTCTTAGATCTTGTTTCAAACCATATAAAGATTTATGAAATTTGTAGAACTTCATCTCTTGATTCTTTCTACAAATTTGGGTGGTTGCTCAACGTAAACCTCCTCATCAAGTGGACCATTCAAAAATGTGGATTTGACGTCCATTTGGTATATCTCACACTCATGGAGTCTTTAAGGCAACACAATTTCCTTCTTGATCGTCTAACATTCTCTTCATTTCGGTCCTCAATCGGTGGATGCACGACAATTTCGGAACTGACTGGATAAAAAAAATAAAGTTGAAATTTTGTTTTTCCTGCATGTAACCGGTTACACCAGAATGAACTGGATGAGTGTAACCAGTTACACTGGCACCTACAACTTTTATTTCATAAAAAATTACATTGTGTTTGATCACTATTTTCCTATTTCAAGCATCAAATATCTTGTATCCACCAGTGGAATGATTTCCAACCAATACCATCTCCTCACCCTTGCCATCCAACTTCTTTCTAAGTTGATCTGACAAATGTTGATACACCACCAAATCAAAAACTCTCAAATGACTTAGATTTGGTATGAATCTGGAGTATACCTCTTCCAGTGTCAACTTCTCAAGCTTCTTAGTGGGGCACCTATTTAACAAATAGGTGGTTATAGAAACCACTTATCCCCATAGATCCTTCGACAAGTTCTTTCCACTTAACATGCTTTGGACCATGTTTATAATCGATCGATTCTTTCTCTCGACAACACCATTTTATTATGGTGTGTAAGGTGGTACAACCTTATACACTCTCCCTTCTTGGTCATAAAACTTCCCAAAATCGTTTGAAACGTATTCATCCCCACCGTCCGTTTTAAACACTTTGAGTTTTTGACCACATTGCCACTCCACAATGGATTTAAACTTCTTGAACACATCAAACACCTCATCTTTCCTCTTAATAAGGTAAGTCATAGTTTTCTGCTAAAATCATCGATAAATGTGACAAAGAATCTATTGCCACCCAATGTGTCAACTTGCATCGGCCCGCATACATTGGAATACAACACCCCAAGACGGGTCTTGGTCCTAAGACTTGCATACTTGCTAAAAATAACATTGTATTGATTTTATTTCACACATTCTTCACTCAACTCATCTGGAATGTTAATGTGTGGCGGCCCGGTAACCATATCATTTTGTTGCAACGCTTTGAAATTGCAAAAATTGAGATGTTCAAGACGGTTATGCCATGCTTAGTCACCATTTCTTCTATAGTTATTATCATTTTAACAAGTGAAAATTTGTGAATTTGTTTTCGTTTTCTGTATTTTATGCTTTGCTTGTGTTTATTTACAGTTTTTATGTTCAAATAAATATATTTTAAAAGGATTTCGGCAAAACCAAGAAGAATCACGAAGAATTGGAGAAGTTTTCCCATTCTCTAGGAGGTCTCCTGCGACAACCCATAGTGCGTGCTATAGGCCGTAGCAGATGGAAAGCAAATCCCCTTTCAGTTCAACAAGTATACACAATGATCAGTGATCTGCTACGGCCACTCGTAGCAGGTGCTACGAGCTGTAGCAAACATGCTCTGTTAAGAAATGTTAAAAAAACCAAAACCAGTGGCTTGCTATGACCACCCGTAGCACGTGCTACGGCCGTAGCAGGCTTGCATGCTGAGTCCGGATATTTCTTTTGTTTTGTTAGAGTTTCAACAATTAAGTGTGTTTTGGATATTTTTGACCGAATTTTATTTGTCCACTTAAATCTGAGTGATGAGAGGGGAGACTTTTCTATTTAAGTGAGTTTTGGGATTATAAAAAGGGGTTCTTCTTGAATGGAAAAAGTCACAGAGATAAAGATTGGAGAACACATAAGCTTTGGTGCCAAGCAAATTTTAATGAATGGGAGCAATTGAAGATTCAATTTCATCATAGTTCTTGTAATATCTAAACTTTTTATGTTTTTCATTAAATATTATGAGTAGATAAACCCCCCAATGTTAGGGGGTGTCCCTGATTTGATTATGTAATAATTATGATATTATCATTGCACTGACAATCTCTTTTCATTATTGATTTATTCTCTTGCTTTTCTTAATGCTTGCTCTGTCGGACAAACGAGTTTGATCTATGGGTAATGATTAGGCTGGACTACCATTGTTAATGCTTTTCTTGAGATTATTTTATAGTAGATATCACCTAGGACTAGGGATACCTTATAGAAACCAGAATATTCTTGATTATTGAATGCTTAATTTCATATATTATTATCTATGGACATAGGAATAAGGTTAGATGATTAAAGGTTTGTTCACTAAGGACTTACACCCTAAAGAATCGACAATTAATTAGTGAAAATAAGTTATTGTAGTGTTAATTTGGAGTTGTTACTGATTCGGATCTTACACCATCTCTAGAATATTTTACTCATATATTTTCTCAACCATTCAATCTTCTCTTTATTTTATTCGCAATTTTTTTTATAAATTATAAAAAACAAATCCCAACTCTAGTTTTTGTTTGATTTAACGACAATTATAACTCATTATTGATACACAATCTTTGAGATCAACATTTGGAGAAAATTCCTCATTATTACTACAGAGGCCAAATAGTACACTTGCTATTTTACCGATCAAGTTTTTGTCGCAGTTGTCGGAGACTGTCAAAATATAGGGTTTTTAATTTTAGTTTAATTGGAATTTTGTTGCTCTTCAATTAAATTTTATTTTTAAGAATTACACAACTGTTTTTTTGAAGTAGTGCATCACAAATATCAACAGATGTCAAGACAACATGTTGGGACATCTCAGTCAAGAACACAATTCAGAAAAATTGTAAATCTGCAGAATATAAAGAACATAGTAATTGTTGACCTAATTCGGTGTTAACAAACCTACATCTGGGGGATAACAATCCAGGACGAAGACTTCACTATTTTGTAGTATTACCCTAGAGTTAAACTCATGGTTTACAACTTTATCCTAATCACTACCATCAATGAATATCCTTACCTAAGGCTAAACTCTAGTCATTTACAACCTTTGGTATGAGAACCTCCTCACATCATTCATCACCACCTGTGATGATTCTGTCTTCTGCTGATCTCCAGAACCTGTCATGGTTTCTTGACCTACAAGTTATCCTAGACTTGCTTCAAATCTTCGTCCAAGAACATTACACAAACCATTACCTAAAGGCTTGTGGTTTTGCCCCTTGTATCTTTGCCTTCCAACTCCTAAGAGAGCCAACGACTCTCAAATCCTAAACCCTTATTTTACACAAAGTATTTAGGTTACAAAGTTACAAGTGATACAAAAGTTACAAAGGTTTTTTTAACCCTAGGTCTAAGTATCCTTATATAGTATTTCTATTGGGCTTCAAACCTTTCCTTGATCCACTACTAAAAGCGCCTAGAACCTTGGAACAAATTTGATACATGTTTAATTGTTAAGTAGTCAAGATGTCCAGTCTTTCTGTTAGGACATCTGATTCAACATCTTTGTCTTTTGCATAATTCTTTAGCTTTGAACTCCATGTTGAACCTGTTCTTCCAACTTTTTGTTTTACCAAAATTTGTCCAAATCTGAAGATCTTTCAATCTCCCCGTTTTGGAAAATTTTGGCTAAAACAATCATGCACAGAGGAACTCTAGATCGATGGTGTATGCAATGAACACTCCTGTGAATATAGACGAGGGAGAAGAAAATTTCTAGATCCATTCTACATCTCTAAACGAGTACATGAGGGAAAAGATGCAAGATACTCCCCCTCAACCCATGAACCGATACTTGTCATGAAGGAAAGCAGTAGCAATACCTTTAGTACAAATACCTAACCTGAGTAACTCAGATTACAGGACATAACTGTGTTCATAACTCAGATCACAAGACACAAAAGTATATAAGATCACTGAGATGTTGAGAAATAATGTAAGAACATCTTTGAAGGCGTTAACTTCAAAACTTATGATTAGTAGAACAATCATTCTCTCCCCCATTTTGGGGTTTCTTTAGATATGATCCCATAGACTTAGTTTTCTTTTCTCTCATGTATTAGGATTGTTGAGACTTGTACTTCAAAGTTGTAATCCTCATTTTTATATTAATGAGAATGTGTTTTTCAGTATTTCAAAATGTGTTACTTTTATAAATATTGCAATTTACCTTATAGCCCTTTCAAATATTTGCATTTGAATTTACATATCATGCATCATTCATGCATTGGTCTTTCTTCCTGAGAGTTTTACAGGGTTCTTATGTGTTTCTTGATCTTCATCCAGTTCCCTTTCCAAGCTGACTCATCGTTACAATACTCGGGCCGATCAAAGGAAGATGTTGGAAGCTCTACAACAAGAGAATCGCGAGCTCCACGAAGAAGTCACAAATCTGAAGGATAACTTGGAAAGGCTAACTGCTATGATGGAGAATCTGGTGGCTACTCAGAATCAACCACCCCTCCTCCTCTTTCTTTGGTTCAGCGGACATTCATCTCTGAGATAGTCACTATTTCGATTCCTGTGGAACTTATTATTTCTCCTCGTTACCGTATGCCTGCTAGTACACCGTGGGTCATGTCGCCCAATTTCATTCCCGAGGGTTATCATCCCCCTCCTCCTAAGATTACTGTGATTACTCCTCTTCATCCTGTGATGACTATGACACCGTCTATGATTCATACTACTCCAAGGATAGATGAAGTGATTTACTATGTTGAGCCTAGAGAAGGCGCTGATGTGAATGAAAGGCTTGATGATTTTCAAGGCCGGTTTGATGAAATGCCAAAAGAAGTTAAGGCTTTAAGAAGTAAAGACTTATTTGGGAAATGTGCTTATGAGCTTTGTTTGGTTCCTAATGTCAAGATTCCTCACAAGTTCAAACTGCCTGAATTTGAGAAGTACAAACGCAATTCTTGTCCCCTGAGTCGCTTGACTATGTGTGCAAGGAAGATGTCTACTCAAATAGACAATAATCATCTTTTGATTCATTACTTCCAGGACAACTTGACTGGTGCAACACTGAAATGGTATATGGGTCTGGACAGCAACCAAATCAAGTTTTTCAATGATTTGGGAGAGGATTTTGTGAGACAGTACAAATATAATGTTGATATGACACCGAAAAGAGATCAACTTTGTGCTATGTCTCAAAAAGAAAAATAAACATTCAAAGAGTATGCACAAAGATGGCGCGAGCTTGCATCTCTGACTAGTCCTCCATCGGAAGAGAAATAAATGACAAAGATCTTTTTGAAGACGTTGGGTTCTTTCTATTATGAGAAGATGATTGCAAGCGCTCCAAGTGATTTCACATAAATAGTGAATATGGGAATTCAGTTAGAATAAGGTGTATGTGAAAGACGACTGAGTAAAGAAAGTAATTTTGGTTCAAGTTCTGAGAGGTTTGGTTTTGGTAAGAAGAAAGAAGGTGGGACTAATGTTGTGTATCGTGAGGGGTATAGAAGGCCTCGCGGTCGATAAGTCTGTCATCAATAACACATAACTTCAGTAACTCCAGTTATTAATGTAGCTCCAATTGTTCCAGTCGCTCCAAAGTATCAACCTCGTTTTCAGCAGCCTCGTGTTCAACATAATGGTAATCAATAAAGTCATACAAAGGCAGAATTTGATCCCATTATGATGCCTTATGCAGATTAGTTTCCAACATTGATTGAGAAGAATCTTGTTCAGACATGTTCTCCACCTCTAGTTCCAGAGGTTATTCCATGGTGCTATATGCCAGAAGCTCATTGTGCTTTTCACCAAGGTGCCTTGGGGCACGATATTGAAAATTGTTATCCATTGAAGTATGAAGTACAAAAATTGATGAGGAATAACATTTTGTATTTCAATGATGTTAACCCAAATGTAAACAAAAATCTACTACCTAACCATGGTAAAGCATCGGTGAAGATGGTAGATGATAATGTCGAAGATCATTCTGCTACTGCAATCTTAAAAGATAAAATTAAGGGTGACCTAGAAGATGATCAGGGGGAAGAAATTTTGTATGACCTTTGGGAATCGTATCTTGAAGACCCTGGATCTTATTCTGAGGGTGAAAATACTTATGATTCATTTATACCTAATCTCGAGGTCAGTGCCATCATTGAAGATGATGAAGATGAAGAAATGCCTAACTTTGTTACGCACGAAGTGATTTGCCAGAACTAGATTTCTGTTGATGTTCCTTTTGTTGTTCATTCTTCAATGTAATTTGTTTTTATTTTCTTTCAAAAATTCGTTCACTCCGCCCAAGGTGAAAGTGAAATTTGTCAGGCTTTCTTTCAAATTTTTATCATCATCGATAAAATGTTATTTTGTTTATTCCATATTATGTTTTTCCTTTTTGCTTTATTCTGAAAAATGGCAACATAAAAAACCAAAAAATAATAATAATCATCTTTTTTATCTGCATGATGTTTGCTCATACTTTAAAATCAAAATAAATCATTGTGCAGATTGATTGTTAAACCCATTGAAAACAATGATCATATGCCCACTCCCAACTTTGAATTCCTTGTGTTTGAAGATGAGGAAGAGGATATTGAAGAGATTACTGATGAGATTTCCCGGTTTCTTGAGCATGAGGAAAAGGTCATTCAACCTCATGAAGAGTCGATAGAGATGATAAACTTGGGTTCTGAAGATGATAAGAAAAAAGTCAAGATTGGGGCATTGCTTGGTCCTGTTATTAAGAAGAGGATGGTAGAGCTTCTTAGAGAGTATGTTTATGTGTTTGCTTGGTCTTATCAAGACATGCCAGGGCTTGATACTAAATTGTGGAGCATAGATTGTCGTAGAAGCTTGAATGTCCACCCGTGAAGCAAAAGTTGAGAAGAACTCATCCTGATATGGAAGTAAAGATTAAAGAGGAGGTTCAAAAGTAGATTGATGCAAGTTTTCTTGTTACATCTGATTATCCTCAATGGGTGGAAAATATTCTGCTTGTTCCAAAGAAAGACGAAAAAGTCCGATGTGTGTTGATTATAGAGATTTAAATAAAGCTAGTCCAAAAGATGATTTTCCATTACCACACATTGATGTGTTGGTAGATAATACAACTAAGTTTAATGTGTTATCCTTTATGTACAGATTTTCCGGTTAAAATCGGATAAAAATTGCACCCGATGACATGGAAAAGGCAACATTTATTACACCATGGGGAACATTTTGCTACAGAGTGATGCCTTTTGGATTGAAGAATACTGGTGCGACATACCAAAAAGCTATGACTACTCTTTTCTATGACATGATGCACAAATAAATTGAGGTATATGTTGATGATATGATCGCTAAGTCAAGGACTGAAGAAGATCATGTAGAACATTTTCTGAAGTTGTTTCAAAGATTAAGAAAGTTTAAACTTCGTTTGAATCCGAACAAGTGCACTTTTAGTGTTCATTCTGGGAAGTTGTTGGGTTTCATTGTCAGCCAAAGAGGCATTGAAGTTGATCCTGATAAAGTGAAAGTTATTCGGGAAATTCCTACACCAAGAATTGAAAAACAATTAAGAGGATTCTTGGGTCGTTTAAACTACATTTCGAGGTTTATCTCTAACATGACTGCCACATGTGATCTGACCTTCAAGTTGCTTTGAAAAGACCAAGGTTGTGTTTGGACTGATTATTTTCAGAAAGCTTTTGAAAGGATCAAAGAGTATCTGCTTGAACATCCTATTTTGTCTCCTCTGATTGAAGGTAGATTGTTGATTATGTGTTTGACTGTGTTGGAAGATTCCATGGGTTGTATGCTTGGTCAGTAAGATGAATCTGGTAGAAAATAATATGTTATCTACTATTTGAGTAATAAATTCACTGATTGTGAGTCCTGTTACTCCATTCTTTGGCTTGGGTTGCAAAGCGTCTTCGCCAGTATATGTTGAATCATACAACTTGGTTGATATCCAAAATGGATCCAATCAAGTATATCTTTGAAAATCCTGATTTAACTGAAAGGATTCATCGTTAGCAAATGTTGTTTTCTGAATATGATATCGAGTACCGAGCTCAAAAAGCTATAAAAGGAAGTACCTTGGCTGACCATTTAGCACATAAACCGATTGATAATTACCAGTCCATCAATTTTGATTTCCCAGAAGAGGACGTGATGCATTTGAAAATGAAAGATTGTGATGAGCCTTTGATTGAGGAATGGCATAAGCCTGGATCTCGATGGGGTTTGATTTTTGATGGAGCTGTGAATTCACGTGGAAAAGGGATTGGGGCAATGATTATTACTCCCCATGGTTTTCGTATTCCTTTTGCCGCAAGATTGACTTTCCCTTGTACCAATAATGAAGTTGAGCATGAAGCCTGTATTATGGGTCTTAAAGAAAATATTGATTTGAGAATTAAGAATCTTGATGTGTATGGGGATTCAACCATTGTAATTAATCATATCAAGGGTAAGTGGGTAACTCATCAACCTCACTTGATTCTGTATAAAGATTATTCCAGAAGGATATCGACTTTCTTCACTAAAGTTGAGTTTCATTATGTGTCTCGCGATGAAAATTAGATGGCAGATGCTTTGGCAATCATAACTTCAATGATAAAGGTTAATCAATGGAATGAAGTTCCTATGATTAGTGTGATGCGTCTTGAAAGACCATCTCGTGTGTTTGTATTTGAAGAGGTCCAAGATGATAAGCCTTGGTATTATGATATTAAATGTTTTCTCCAGAGTCAGGAATAACCACTTGGGGAATCGAGTAAAGATAAGAGGACTTTTAGGAGATTGGCAGGCAGTTTCTTTTTGAATAGGAATGTAAAGAGAAACTTTGACATGATTATGCTTAGATGCGTGGATAGACACGAAGCAGACATGTTAATGAAAGAAATTCATGAAGGATATTTTGGTACTCATGTCAATGGGCACACAATGGCTAAAAAGATGTTGAAAGCATATTACTATTGGCTGACAATGAAATCTGACTGTTGCAAATATGTGAAGAAGTGACATAAGTGTCAAGTGTATGCTGATAAGATTCATATGCCACTGACTCATCTCAATGTTATTTATTCCCCATGGGCTTTCTCTATGAGGGGATTTAATATGATTAGCATGATTGAACCCAAGGCTTCAAATGGACATCGTTTCATCCTCGTGGCTATTGATTACTTCACCAAGTGGGTAGAAGCGGTATCATATGCTAATGTGATCAAGGAAGTGATGGTTTGGTTTATCAAGAATCATATCATCTGCATATATGGTGTTCCAAATAGAATCATTACTAATAATGGTTCAAACTTGAATAATAAGATGATGAAAGAGCTTTGTGAAGAATTCAAGATTCAACACCATAATTCTTCTCCTTATAGATCGAAGATGAATGGAGCCGTTGAAGTTGCGAATAAGAACATAAAAAAATCATTCAGAAAATGGTTGTGACATATGAAGACTGACATGAGATTCTCCCTTTTGCTTTGCATGGGTATCGTACATCCATTCGTACTTCAACAAGGGCAACCCTTTTCTCGCTTGTATATGGTACATGAGCAATGCTCCCCATCGAGGTTGAGATCCCATCAATGAGAATTCTGATGGAAGCCAAGTTGACCAAGGCTGAATGGTGTCAAAGTAGATTTGATCAGTTGAATTTTATTGAGGAAAAGAGAATAACGACTTTATGCTATGGTCGGTTGTACCAGCAAAGAATGAAGAAAACTTTTGACAAAAAGGTCAAACCTCATGTATTCATAGAAGGTGACCTCGTGCTAAAAAAGATCCAGTCTTTCATTATTGATTATAGGGGAAAATGGACTCCTAATTATGATGGCCCATATATATGCTGTTAAGAAAGCCTTCTCCGGCGGTTCATTGATTCTTGCAACTATGGATGGTGAGGAGATCACTCGTCCCGTGAATGTTGATGCAGTTAAGAAATACTTCTCCTAAAAGAAATAAAATAACATCTCGCTAAGTTGAAAACCTAAAAGGGCGACTTAGGCAAAAATGAGTGTCTCAGTGGATTGAAAACCTGAAAGGGCGGTCCAAGCAAAGGTTAGAGACATAAACATAAATAATTATCCCGGTAGATTGAAAACCCGCAAGGGCAATCTAGGAAAAAGTTAGGGATCTTGGCAAGTAACTGCATCAGATCAGATTGGATCACTTGAAACAACCGAGGATTCTGGATTTTGTTTCTTAGTAATGTTGCCCATCAAAGATTCTTATTCACTCATACTTGACTGAAGTTCTAGGCGCAATGAAATTCAAATTTGATAGGGAGAATAATGATCATTGTATTTTAATGTACCCCTTTTCCATGTATTTACAATTTTTCAAACTTGTAATGGTCCATGGAGTCACACCATTTGTTGACTACCATTATATCAATGAAATTTGGGCTTTTATCCAATTGTTTGCAATTCTTTATATTGTTTTTGTTTACAAAATTTCATTTATTTATAATGATAATTTTGTAAACAAATTTAATAAATTGAACTTTTGAAGATTATAAAAAAAAATTTCTTTTGATTTATGAATAAAGAGAGAATGTCAACAGTTATTCCAAGGATGGAGGAATCTTGAAGATTTTAACTCGCCTCTCCCAAAGCATAGTTTGATCTAACTGTTTCTCCAAACAGAATCCTCAAGCAGCCTTGGCATTTTGAAATATTAGTGATTTTGCTTCTCCAACAGTGAATAAGATCAAAGAATGTTTACTACATGAGTATCCCCAGCTGAGTTTTAATCTTTTCCTTAGCAGGATTGTTATTTATTTGAAAAGCAATGTTTCTTTTACAGGAATCCTCAACCGAGTTCTGTCTTTGCTCCTCAACTTGAGTTGGTTATGTCCCTTAGCAGAAGTATTGGTATAATAGTCCGTTGATAGATTTTCTCTTATCTAGTGTCGGGTATGGATTTAAAATCCCTTACAATTTGACTTTTGGCTATGATGTCAACTTCTGGCATCCTACGAGGATCGGCAAGTCCGAAATTCTTATTGGTGGATAGTTCTCAGAGTTTCTCTCATATCCCCAGTAGATTTACATGTGATGATTTCCAGCAGACTCATATTTAATTCTCAGCAAGTCCTGTACCCTTTCCCCAAGCGGAGTAGGTGTGATATGTTGATTGTCTCTCTCAGAGGATGATGTTTATTTAAAAGGAATGCTTGGAGCTTATTTCTTAGCAAGAATATTCTTTGTCCCAAGCAAGGACTGTGGAAATATTTCCCTGTCTCCGGCGGTTTGTTATCTTCCCTCAGTATTGTGGTTCCCCTTTGCAGACATGGAAGTGATAGTCAGAGATACAAAGGTTAAATACTCTGAGGCGACCATCAACTTGACTTTGAATTTTCCAGACAAAGGAAACGATTACCAAGAGTTGATAGAGAAATTTGAGGATCAAGCTTATAATGTCATCATGGCATCATTGTGCAACCAAGGAACCACATGGTTGGAGTCCAGTTCTGAGAAGACTATTATAAGGATGGATCTTCGTCCTGAATCCAATGTTTGTTTCCAATTTTTGAAGCATTCACTGCATTGTATCACCTCTATGAGCAAGATCAATGTTGGGAAAATTATTGTCCAAGAAATTCAAGCATGTTCAAAGAAGAAGGATATTATGGTTTACTTTATCACTTTGTTGTGTAAACATCAAGGCATGCCTAAGAAAGCCACATACGAGATATGTCAACCACAAGACTTTGACAAGGCTGCAATTCAGACTCTGTATTAGTAATTACTACTGATGTTTTCCAATGTTGGTGTGTTTGTCTCATATTCAAATAAGACTAATAAGACTTCTAGATCAAATGCACGTTTTTGCTACAAGAATTATCCAACAAGTATTACTGCATACAAATATATGTTTAAGTACTATAATTATTCAAGTTCAATCATACACAAGCTATCTCCATTGATGGAGCTTGAAGAATAAGAAGAAGAAGAAGATGCAACTGTTTGTAACAAACTTCTGTTACAGCAGTTAGAGCAAAAGTTTGAAAGAGGATTGCAAAGCAAGTTTGTGATTGGAGCCTGAAATTCTTATCTCATTAATTAACCAATAAGCATATATATATACAATTCATGAAGTCTCACTAAAAATGCTATACAAGTGTCAAATTAATTAGCTATATACAATGGATAATGTTGATATCCCCCCTCAAGTTGGACTGTGTATGCTGCAAAGTCCCAACTTGTCCAAGATACCAACTAGGGAAGGAAGGTGCAATGGTTTAGTAAACATGTCAGCCAATTGGTTAGTGGTGGAAATAGGAAGTAAGTGCAGAAGCTTAGACTGGATTTTTTCTCTAATGACATGGCAATCCAATTCAATATGCTTACTTCTCTCATGAAAAGTTGGGTTATGAGCTAAGTAAATGGCTGACTTGCTGTCACAAAACACAGCAGCAGGTTGAGAGAGATGCACTTGCAAGTCTTGTAAAATGTACTTCAACCATTGCAGTTCACAAGAAAGAGAGGCTAAGGCTCTGTATTCAGCTTCAGTAGAGGATCTTGAAACAGTCTTCTGCTTTTTAGATTTCCAGCAAATGAGGTAAGAGCCAAGTAAGACACAAAAGCCTGTGACAGATTTCCTGGTGTCTGAGCATCTTGCCCAGTCAGAATCAGCAAATGCAGACAATTTGAGCTGGCTGGATGCAGGGTAGAGTAATCCTTTAGCAGGGACAAATTTGAGATACCTAAGAACCTTAATGGCAGCCTGATAGTGAGGAGTAAGGGGCTTTGAAACATATTGGCTGAGGTGTTGAACAACATATGAAATATCTGGTCTTGAGTTAGTGAGATATATGAGTCTCCCAATTAGTCTTCTATAGAGAGAAGGATCCTCTAGAGGTTGACCTTCATGAACAGACAATTTGAGAGTTGGATCAAAAGGGACAGAGGTAGGTTTTGAAGCTAGCATACCACTGTTTTCAAGAAGCTCTAGGGTGTATTTTCTTTGATTAAGAAAAATACCAGCTGTACTTCTAGAAATCTCAAATCCAAGAAAGAATCTCAATTGACCAAGGTCTTTGATCTTAAAAGAGTGATGAAGCTGCTCTTTGACCTGAGATATTTCTTCCATAGAAGTTCCTGCAAGAACTATATCATCAACATACACCAATAATGCAGTGAAGTTATTATTGGTAGATTTAACATATAGAGAATGGTCTGCTTGAGATTGTTTGTAGCCAATAGAAAGAAGAAATGAAGACAGCTTGGAATACCACTATTTGCTTGCCTGCTTCAGACCATATAATGACTTATGTAGTCTGCATACCTTAGATGAGCTAGAAGTTTGAAAGCCAAGGGGAAGAGTCATGTACACCTCTTCATGAAGGTCGCCATGCAGAAATGCATTATTGACATCTAGTTGTTCCAAATGCCACCCTTTTATAGCTGCTATAGACAAGAGTACCCTTACAGTAGTGAGTTTTGCTACTGGTGAAAAGGTATCAAAGTAGTCTATTCCCTCTAATTGGGTGTAGCCTTTGGCAACTAGCCTAGCCTTATGTCTCTCAATGGAACCATCTGCTTTGTACTTGACTTTGTATACCCATCTGCATCCAATAAGGTGTTTTCCTACAGGAAGATCAACTACCTCCCATGTATTATTAGCTGCAAGAGCTTGTAGCTCAACATCCATAGCATGCTTCCAACAATCAAACTTCATGGCTTGGTTATAGGTTTTAGGTTCAATGGTAGATGATATGGAGCAACAAAAATGTTTGTATGCAGGAGAACAATTATGATAGGAAATGACAGATGATAAAGGATGTGTAGTTTTAGAATGAATGTTATGTGATGTGACAAAATCATGAGATGTAAGATAGCAGTGATAATCTGTCAAATAACTAGGGGGATGAGATATTCTAGTGGACTGTCTAACAGGAATAGGGCTATTTGTAGAATCTGAAGGAGTATCAGATAGATGGGAAAGATCATTACTTGTTGATGGTGAAAAAGTATTAGAAGATAGAAGAAGAGAGTTATTGTTGTTTAAGGGTGATGTGGGAGCCTCATGAATGACAGGACTGTGAGAGAAAAGCTGAGTATTATCAGGAAAAGTGTTATCATGGGAAGACTGAATGGGTGTATTTGATGGGATTGAGGTACTTTCAGATCTGCTAGAATCAAGGGATATAGACATGTCTGTGGTACTGGTGGGGGCTGGCAGGGTAGGTAGGTCTGCATAAAAACTATCAGTAGGATTATGACAGACAGTCTCATCAGTAGATGGGGGAATAGTTTTGAAGGGAAAAACATTTTCATAGAATATAACATTTCTTGAAATGAAAATATGATGACTCTGCAAATCATAGAGAATATATCCTTTGGTTCCATCTTTGAATCCAAGGAGAATAGATTTTCTAGCTCTAGGGGAAAATTTTGTTCTATGTGCTTGTAATGTAGTTGCATAGCTGAGACAGCCAAACACTTTGAGATGAATTAAAGAGGGTGGTTGGGAGTATAGCATTTCATAAGGTGATTTGAATTGTAAAAGAGGGGATGGTATTCTATTGATAATGTGAACAACATGTTGAATAGAGAAGTTCCACATGGTGACAGGAATATCAGAATGAAAATAAAGGGATCTTGCCACATTCAAGATATGTTGATGTTTTCTCTCAACCACCCCATTTTGTTGGGGTGTTTCAACACAAGTGGTTTGATGCAGTATACCCTTGGAGAGCAAGAATGAGGTTAGGGCAAGAAATTCAGTGCCATTGTCAGATCTAAGGCATTTGAGAGTGGTTTTGAATTGATTTTCAATGTAAGCAATAAACTGAATTAGACTGTTTTTGGTTTGATCTTTGGTTTTTAAAAGTATCACCCAAGTGTATCTACTATAATCATCTACAAGGGTGAGAAAATATATGTGTCCTAACATTGATATTGTGGAATATGGCCCCCAAACATCAGCATGTAAAATGGAAAAAGGAGAAAGAGAAGTAGATACACTATTTGGAAAAGGAAGTTTTCTTTGCTTGCCAAAATGACATGAATCACAAGGAATATTATTTGCTTTACATTGTATGAATGGAAAAGACTGAGATACAAATTTCATGGCAGTATTAGAGATGAGTCCTAGCCTTAGATGCCATAAATTGGATGAATCAATAGAGCTAGAGCTAAAAACTAAGGATTGGCTAACAGCCTGCAGGACATACAAGCCTCTTTGAAGCTTAGTTGTACCAATCATTGCCTGAGAATGATTCTGCATAATGTTGCAAACATCAGCACCAAAATGAACATGACAGTCATTATTATGTGTAAGCTTGGCAATTGAAATGAGATTAACATGAAAACTAGGAATATAGAGGACATTATGCAGGGTTAAGGATGGTGAGAGTGTCACATTACCAGACAAAAATGCAGTAATGGATGAACCATCAGGGAGATTAACAGTGATAGGAATAATGTTTTTGATATGAGCAAATGCATTATTGTCTTGTGAAATATGATTTGTTGCTCCAGTATCAAGAATCCATAGAGTGGAGAACTTACCACTGGTGGCAGATGTATGTGATGTCATGGCTAGTGGAGATGTGGATACAAAGTTGGCTTGGGATTGAAGATTGGATTGTTGAAGCAATGCCAGGATGTTGTTGTACTACTCTTGAGTAAAAACACATGATGAAGCAATTGAGTCTGGCTGAGGAGAATCACATACAACATTAATTGTTGCAGCAGATTGATTATTGATGTGAGGTGATTGAGCCTTGCCTTTATGCTTGAAACCTGGTGGATATCCATGTTTGAGAAAGCATGTTTCCACTGTGTGATTGGTTCTACCACAATGTGTACAAACACGATTGTGTCCTCTAGTAGAACCTTGATATTTTCCCTTGAAAGAATGAAATCCAGGTTTCTGTTGAGAGCTGCGATAACTAGCCTGAGCTTGGTATACTGAATTAAACACTTCAGCATTAGATGAAGCCTGAGCCATAGCAGAAGCCAAACTGTTGAGCTCACGTTCTTGTTGAATAATGAAGGAAAAAGCTTTATCCAGATCAGGCAATGGAGTCATCATCATTATTTGTGACTTGGAATAAGCAAATTTTTCATTCAATCCTTTAAGAAAACGAATAACCTGGTCTTGGTTTCTATGTTGTTTAGCAGAGATAACAGCTCCACAAGAACAGGGAATAGTGCAAGAACACTCAATGACTGCTCTATAATTGTCAAGCTCATCCCATAGCACCTTCAATTGTGTAAAGTAGTTAGAAACATCATTGTTACCTTGGCGCAGCTTGTAGATTTCTTCTTAAAGATCAGAGATGCAGAATATGTCACTATGCGAGAAACGAGTTTCAAGATTCTTCCAAACTCCTTCAGCACTATCTATCCAAAGGACCGATTTGGCAATGGAATCAGATATAGAACGATGAATCCAAGCAAGCACCATCGTGTTGCATCGAATCCATGGCGAATACAAAGGACCAGAGACCGGTGGCTTAGTGAGAGATCCATCGATGAACTTTTCTTTGTTTTTTGAAATCAGGGCAATGTGCATAGAACGTGACCAGCTATGATAGTTCTTGTCATCAAGAAGTGGAGAAACAAGCACAATTGCAGGATTTTCATTCGGATGAAGATAAAATGGATTCGTCGAAAGAAAGCTCGCAAAAGAACGAAAACAAGGACGAAGAAGAAGAAACAACAATGGCTACCAGAGCTGTGTGAGCTCTGATACCATATTCAAGTTCAAGCATACACAAACCATCTCCATTGATGGAGCTTGAAGAAGAAGAAGAAGATGTAACTGTTTGTAACAAACTTCTGTTATAGCAGTTAGAGCAAAAGTTTGAAAGAGGATTGCAAAGCAAGTTTGTGATTGGAGACTGAAATTCTTATCTCATTAATTAACCAATAAGCATGTACAAGATATATATATATATATATATATATATATATATATATATATATATATATATATATATATATATATATATATATATATATATATATATATATATATATATATATATATATATAATTCATGAAGTCTCACTAAAAATGCTATACAAGTGTCAAATTAATTAACTATAGACAATGGATTATGCTGATAGTAATCATTTGACAGGAATTATCCAACAAGTATTATTACATAAAAATATAAGTTTTTCAATTCAAATTAACTGAAACTCTCTGCATTGAACTACACGTATATGAGATAATTCTTCAAATTGAAATTAATATAATCTTTCTAGAAAAAATGATTGATATGGAAAGAATTACAAAAAAAAAATTGGTGGTTTTTTTATTGGAAAGTAACTTATTTTATTAGTATACGGAAAGAATTCACCAATGAGAGAATTCTTCAAATTGAAATTAATATAATCTTTCTAGAAAACATGATTTATATTGAAAGAAATCCAAAAAAAAATTGTTGGTTTTTTATTGTAAATTAACTTATTTTATTATATGTATCTATTTATTTTCATTATATTCATTCATCAATTAAGATACTATGATGAATCCATAATTACGGATCAATGCTTAGAAAATTGATGTATAATATTAGTATATTTGAAACTATGTAAATAGTTATGAACTACAAAATAAATGTGAATCTATACAAAATCCGTGCAATAACACACATTTTTTACTGGAATACCTATAAAAGTAAGATAAATTTGCCAAGAATAATAATTATGAGTGTATGCAGACACAAAAAAAATAGTAAATATATTTGAGACTTTGAATACTAATTATCTAAGGATATTAGTTAAATATATTTAAATTTTTTTAAAATGAAAATATAATATAATAGCTGTTTCTCATAATATTAAATATTAAAAACATATACTTTTTGACATTTATGTACAAGAAAAGATCAGTTGACATTTGTTATATTCCGTTATTAAAACATATGGTTGAATAATAAATTATTT
The DNA here is from genome assembly GCA_963966055.1 of Lathyrus aphaca. Lineage (NCBI taxonomy): Eukaryota > Viridiplantae > Streptophyta > Magnoliopsida > Fabales > Fabaceae > Lathyrus > Lathyrus aphaca. The sequence goes on along the minus strand of OZ014522.1, from coordinate 506,180,490 downwards.
TAGTCATTCTCCATTCAAATAATATTTTACAAATGTGTTTGACATTGAAAGGGCTTCCCTTTAAAGATGGAAGAAAGCTTTCTATAAAGACCTGTTTTAGAAAAAGTTAAATAGATTTTGACACTAGGAGCAGCAAAATGTCAATAAACTAAATATTCAAAATTCAATAGATTTTGACATCACATATATTTATTCTTGACCCAAAAAAAATATTTTTTTAAAATTTATTTTTGTTCTTGACCCAAAAAAATATTTTTTTAAAATTAATTTTTGTTCTTGACCCAAAAAAAATATTTTTAATATAAGCCTTTTAAAACACTTGTCAGTAAGACTTTTTTTTTTTATATATATATATATAATTGAATCTAAAGTAGTACTCTTTATAACTTTTAAAGTGTCCTTTATTGTCTAGTTGAACTTCCACCAACTAATAAACATATATTTATTCGTCCGTGTCACTAGGGAGTAACTGAGATTGCATACATAACTGTGAAAGATGGGAGAAATAGAGACAACAATGAAGGCAATTGAGAAAGAAAGCTTTGAGATCAGTGAAAAACATGAAGTTGATGATGATCCTAAGATCATCTACAGAGGCTGGAAGGTCATGCCTTACATCATAGGTAACTAACTATGAAGTAGAAAACATATACACTCTCTCTGTTTTTCTAGTCTCATTATGATTCAAATTTTTCATGTACAGGAAATGAAACTTTTGAGAAATTGGGAGCCATTGGAACATTAGTGAACCTGTTGGTTTATCTTACAACTGTATTCAACCTAAAAAGCATCACAGCTACAAACATCATCAACATCTTTAATGGCAGTACCAACTTTGCTACCTTGCTTGGTGCTTTCTTCTCTGATACATACTTTGGTCGCTACAACACATTGGGATTTTGCACTTTCACTTCCTTTCTGGTATTTATTTCATGCTGCCTGCATGTCTGTCCTTACACTGAAAACTGGACAAAAAAGTTTTTTTAGGCACCGACACTCTGCATGTCTGTCCTTAATTACACCGAAAACTATACTGATAATTATGTGGCATAGTGATTTGCTACTACGATCTACTGAGATTTAATTTAACAATATTTATGTGGCACAGTGAATTGCTACTACGATCTACTGAGATTTAGTTTTTGTTGTTTTGACTATAACAGGGATTACTTGTGATACAACTTACGGCGGTATTCAAGAATCTGCATCCACCGCCCTGTGCAAAGGAAAGTAGCACATGCATAGGACCCACTGTCGGACAAATGACGTTTCTATTATCTGGATTTGCTTTACTCTTAATCGGTGCTGCAGGGGTTCGACCGTGTAATTTAGCATTCGGTGTTGATCAATTCAATGCAAAAACAGATTCAGGAAAGAAAGGAATCAACAGTTTCTTCAATTGGTACTATTTCACCTTCACTTTTGCTATGATGATTTCATTAACACTAATTGTGTATGTACAATCAAATGTGAGCTGGGCAATTGGTCTTGGAATTCCTGCTGCTTTGATGTTCATAGCTAGTATCGTGTTTTTCATCGGAACCAAATTGTATGTTAAGGTTAAACCAAATGGAAGTCCTATCAAAAGTATTGTTCAAGTTTTAGTGGTTGCGGTTAAGAAAAGAGGACTTAAACTACCTTCTCAGCAACCAATGCTTTCACTCTTTGATTATATGCCATCCAAGTGTGATTATCCAAAGCTTCCCTACACATATCAATTCAGGTAAGTGCATCAATCTAACTTTAATATGCTTTTTCTCTTTCAATTCTACCCTCACATTGATGTTGTCTACACTCTACAAAACTTTCACAAAATTATTCCATTATATATTTAACCATTAATATTATCTCTAATCTTTATTATAAAAAACTTTAAAAAAAATTGATTTTTGTGTTGTTTTATTTATACGAAACTTTTTGAGGTTTTCATTTTTTTTTATTTTCTCTTATTCTATTTATAAAAAATATTTTTTTAATTTATTAAACAAACATTGTATATTTATCATATACATTAATTATTCAATTAAACATAAAAGATAAATTTGCTGAGATAATATTTAAATGATGTTTTATTTTTTTATAAATATTTGTATTTTAATATTAATAGATAGCATTTAATGTATCACACTTTTCAATACAAAATATTTTTGACTAAACATTTAAAGAGTAATAATGTTTATTAATTTTAATTTTTTAATATTGTTTAGCTCAATTTCCATCATACTGTTTTGCCTTAATAATGTTTTAGTACTTTTTAATTTATGAATTTTAAATTAATCTTTTTAATCACTTTACAATATTGACAAAAACATAAATATAAATTACTATGATGCCTTAAATTACTAGATTTTTTATTCACACTACTTTTAATCTTAAACTTTATGTATTTTTTGTGTAATAAATACTTAAATACTAATAGTCTTGGATCAAAATAGGGTATTGGACAAAGCTGCAATAATCACTCCACAAGACAAAATAAATCCAGATGGTTCAGCAGCTAATCCATGGAGTCTTTGTAGCATACAACAAGTTGAAGAGTTAAAGTGTTTGGTCAGAGTATTACCTATATTCTTTTCAGGCATTTTGTTCTTTCTAGTTGTCACTCAGCAACACACAGTTCTTGTTTTTCAAGCTCTTCAAACGAATAGACGAGTCGGAAATAGCAACTTCAACATACCTGCTGCATCTTACTCAGTGTTCATAATGTTGAGCACCACATTATGGTTACCAATCTATGATAGACTAGTTATTCCTTTTCTCCGAAGATTCACCGGAAAAGAAGCTGGAATCACAATCCTTCAGAGGATTGGTGTTGGAATATTTCTATCTACACTAAGCATGTTTGTATCTGCATTAGTTGAGAAAGAAAGAAGACACTTAGCTTTAACTAGTCCTATTGGAATTCAGCCAAGAAAAGGCGCGATTTCATCGATGTCGGGTTTTTGCTTGGTTCCGCAGTTAATAATAGCTGGATTATCTGAAGCTTTTACTGCTGTTGGACTTACTGAATTTTACTATAAACAGTTTCCTGAGAATATGAAAACCATTGCAGGGTCACTTTTCTTTTGTAGCATGGCGGGATCAAGTTATTTGAGTGCTTTTCTTGTTTCTGTTGTTCATAAAACAACTTCTAAATCTGCAACAGGAAATTGGTTATCAGAAGATCTTAATAAGGGGAGATTGGATTATTATTATTACTTGATTGCTGCAATAGAAGTCTTCAATTTTGGGTACTTTTTGATGTGTTCCAAATGGTTCAAGTATAGAGAAACTAGTAGTAGCATTAGTGATAATAGTGCATGAGAATGTAATATAGGTAGAATCTGAGTTCTGATAATAGTGCTCTTTTTAATTAGCTTCAAGAAATAAATGCTGTTGTATGGATTGTTAATACATCCTTTAATTGTTTCTTTTCAATCCCTGGTCTCTAACTTGCCAAACAAGAAGAACAACATCAGAGCCATAATCTATCATTCTTCTTATTGGCCTTAATTGATTACTATGGCCACACTTCTTTAGTAGTTGAGAACCCTTGGATGCAAATCAGCATGAAAATTGCGGCAAATTGTTTCATACTGATTGTATTTGCCAGCCAAAGGCATCAAAGAAGGCTCTATAATAACTCCATGAAGCCCGAGCATGTGATGTAGGGTGGATTCCTTTGAATGTTGAAATCACCTAAGATTCTTCCATCTTCAAGGTTTTTTTGGGGGCAAAAGATCAATGGGTGGTATGTATTCCTTGTCTTGAATCTTGGCTTTGATATTGTCGATGCTAACTCTCCTATCAACCTCGAGAGTTTTCATCTTCCAAGATAGAGTTTTCACAATATTTGTATTTCTCTGAGGATTTCTTAATATATCCCTTAAGTTACTTAGACATTTTGCGTGCTTATAAAAATACTCTTGATTTTCGGATGTGTAAATAAGGACGCATTTTTTTTTCTAGTTTTTCCCAGATGTGTACATTCGGAAACAATTCGCATGTGCAAATCAGGAAGAAAATCAGAAAAACAGAATTTCAACATTTCTCATATTCATACCATAAAATCGAATTGCATTCAATTCGTCATTGTAGCAGGGAAATCACGAGTATAAACTATCATTAACTTAACTCAAAGTAAACAGAGTCGCCACCGCGCTTTTATTTTATTTCAAGAAAGGAAAAGGAAAAAAGAACAATAAATCCTAATTAATCTAAAAGCAAAAAGTTAAAGAAACAAGCATAGAAAGGGTAATGAGATATGTTACAAAATGAGAATGTTTTAAGCACCCAAAATGTATGTGGTACTCTACGGGAGCCCTTTGAAAAATTTATTGTTTGGTTTGAAAATTGTTTGATGAATGAGAGTGGGGATGAGAAAAGAATTAATTTTTAATGTTTTTATGTTTAGAGATGTTTACAACCTCATGCCTACGTACCCACAACGTGCAATGTAAGATCAAAACTCCGTAGTTCGTGGTACAAATAGTGAAAATTGGTTGGTTATGATTGATTTTATTAAGTGAAGACAATTTTTCATTTTCAAGTGGATAGCCTCACAAATCTACCATGAGAATGACGACATGAACTCATACATCATTATGGGGAGAGCGTCAACTCGGATAAAATCGACGAGTACGCCATTAAACCTCATGAATGACAAGAGACTCAATTACATCAAACTACAACCATGGAGATTGAGAGACTTGCATCGGACTAGAGAAGAATGACTTATAGTCTAAACTTGCAAAGAAAGCAAAAAAGGAGCACAAAGGCACTTGAATGAGTTTGATTCTTTTTATTTTTTAATTGAAGTCAAAATGATTAAGTTCATTGACATTTATTTAAGAAAATAAGAAATAAAAGTCACTTGAAAAAAGTCAAGGTTTTGTTTATTAAAGAGGTGAAAATTTTTAAAACAAGAATCCTTTGAAAAAGAAATAAATTTTTGAAAATTGAAGAAGGGAAAAAGATGAAGAGGTTATCCTAAAAAGAAAATAAAAGAGATAAAGAAAGAAAGATCTAACCTACTTGAAGAGTTCCAAGTATAACATAAGAGTTCCATCCTAAAAAGCATAAGCTAGCAAATGGCCAAATAAAGGCTAAAGTACCATGATGATCAAAGCAAAGGGAAGGCGTACTAGAATCTAAGTCCAACACTCCAATTCCAATGCAAAGGATAGTAACCAATAGTCCAAGATCAAGATCACAAGTTTTTTAGATGTTGAATCATTTATTAATATTTTTATGTCCAAGTGGACAAAGTAAAAAGCACAAGGATATAAACATAAACATAATCAAAAGTAAAAGAGATAAGGGAGCAAGAGATAAAAATAAAGAGGATAAGGTGCAAGAGGAAATTAAAATGTTAATATAGTAATAGTAGTAATAATATGTACAAAAATAATGGTATGGTGAACTTAATCATCCACAATCAATAAAGTAACAAGGCATTTAATACCAAAACCAAAAAGGCAACTGATTTCACTTAGTATCTTACACTATAGTGATTAACCGATGTGATTAGACCCAAATTCAATGAAACTTGAAAGAAGATTGGGATACCCAAAGTAACTACGTATCAAGCGTCAAAAATCGTGGATCTAACGCAAATGACTAGCCACTTTGGGATTACGCGACCAACACGAGTTCCGGTCCACGAAAATGCAAGTATCCAATTGGATTTTTATTCCGAAGTAGGGGCACATTTAGGTTTATGTTAAGCAATCGACGAGTAATTTACAAAGTAACTATCCTACAAATGAGGTTGACAAAAAGCAATTAAGATTAACGATGTTAGTGCTAATACATGTGAGATGCACGATATGTAAATCACCATCCGAACGCAATGCCGCACGAAAATAAAGATGAATACCAAATTGAGTTACACTTCTGGTATTCTTTCATCTTTAAGTTCATTCACTCATTTTGGTGGATTCAAGTATGAAAATATCTCACTAATGCAAAGTACCTAAAGTGAATTAAATAATTCACTTAGAGGTAGATTTGAACTAATGAATATTAACCACTATAATCTACACCCAAAGTCCATTGAATTTAAAGAGAAATCAGTCCCAAAAATGTCTCCCAAGGTTAAAGTAAAGTAAGAAGGGAGAAGAAGAAACCAAAGGAACCAAAAACAAATAAAAAAACAAACCAAAAATTGCTACTAGAGCAGTGTTAATCGGTTAACCAAATGGTTAATCGGGTAACACATGAAAATTTTGGATGGCGCAAAAATACATTGGTTAATCGGTTAAGCATTTTGTACTGAAAATGGTTAATGGGTTAACACTGAACCATTAGCAACAAAATGGCCAAAATTCAACATGATCGTTTTTTAAAATAACTTTCAAACACCTTATGATCATGAACTGAATTGACACGAATTTTAAAGTGTAAAAACAATGAGATCCCTGCAATCAAACAATAATTTATGATCCAAAAGATCAACAACCAAAAGCACCAAAGATCTACATCTTGAATGATGGTGATGAAGGTGTAACAATGAAGGAAGGTGAATTACCAAGAACAAACTACAAATTACTCCACTAGCAAGCTTGATCTACTAAAATTGATGAAGAAAAATGAAAAGGATGAAAGTTTAACTCAAGTTATTCAATAATTCAATGCAAATTCTTGATAACTTTCAAAAGAAGAAAACGAGCTTTAGGTGATTTTTGGGGTTTGAGGATGTATTTTGCAAGGAATTTTTTGGCTATCAAAAGATTGTGAAATGAATGAAATGAGGGTGCTATTTAAAGAATTTAGCTATGAGAATTTGATGGAGTGGAGCTTGCTTTGGAAAATCAAAATTAGGCTTGGAAATCAAATTTGGAGGGAAATTCATAAAAGAGTGCCGATTAGTGAAGATATATGATGAGAAATGATCAAAATGATGTAGGGGAATAAAAGTGGAATGGATCTAGAATATTCCAAGTGAGAACAAGGGCTAGGATGGACTGAATTTGAACAAAATATTCAAATTTCGCATTGGTTAACCGATTAACCAAGTCAAAATTTGAATTTTTTGTTCTCTTTTGATTGCTTGGTTATTCCGGCTCGATTTTTTTGCTTGTCAAAGAAGGCGTGAAAATAAACACATGAACCTTGGAATTCCTTGAATAAATCAATTAATTTGGGAAATCCTTGATCAGATAAATTTGAATTGTTTGCGGATCAACTTCGACTTTTATCTGTGAAATTCATTCAAGCTGCGGGACTACCATTTTTGGAATTTTTGACTTGTTCTTCCCTTGAAAATGTTAATAAAAGAAAACAAAATATTTTTGGATTTTAATTAATGGTTAGTAAACATAAACAAATAAAAACACATAAAAGCAATGGTGATCCCCTGTGAGGCATAAACTTGCAACCAAAAAGGACCGAAAAACCAGTGCATGATCTTGTTTGTATGCAAAATGATGCAAACGAAAACACAAACTTAGGGGCAAAAATTAGGGTATTACAACTGCCCCCTATTTAAGTTTCTTCAATCTAGAGATATGAAGATTGACATCTTTGTTTCTACAAGATGGGAGATACTTAAATATAGAAAAACCAATTTTTGGCCCTAAGAGACCATGATATGATATGGATATGATATGATATGTAAATCCAAGGTCTATATGGGAAAAAAGCAACCATCAGAAGAAAGCAAAAGCTTGGGGACACAAAAGGAAAATCCCACTGGGGAAAAACAACAGACAACAAGAGAGTTAACTAGGAAAATAAATCACTGGATAACTGACTTAACTTGGGAAATAATAGTGTGAAAACGCAATCAAGAAAGGATTCAACAGGGAAGAATAAAACTTTATCGAGGAAATATCAACGAAGAAAAACATTCAAATCTAATAGATGAATGAATACTGAATTGGGAAAGAGTCATATGCTACCGATTTACTAGGTAGAAAGATTTTCAACTACCGATTTACTGGGTAGGAAGGTTGATGACTACCAATTTACTGGGTAGACATCAAAAGAACAATCATCTGCTACCAATTTACTGGGTAGAGAGATTAACAACTACCGATTTACTGGGTAGACAACAAAAGAACAATCATCTGCTACCGATTTACTGGGTAGAAAATATGTAGATAATAGACTCGACTACCAATTTACTGGGTAGGAACAAAACAAAGAGAGATAACATCTACTACCTGTTTACTAGGTAGAAAAATCTATAGATGTTAAAAGAATCTCAACTACTAATTTACTGGGTAGAAGCAAAAGCAATAAGCTCGAATAAAGGGAGGAATATTACCTACTACCACCAAAGTGAAGCTTAACCCAATGTAATACATCTACAATAGGACCAAAGTTCAATCCAAGAATAAATTGGAGAGAAACAATCAAATAAGACTCATCCCGGAGAGGAAATATCTCAACTGGGGAAAGTTCAATCCAGATAATAAACTGAGGAGGAAACTGAATCAAAATCATCCACGAAGAACAAACTTAGTGGGGAATTAGAAAGGCAAAACACTTTTTGCTTAATGTTTGACGCTCTAAACTTGAAGGAAGACAACATACGCACTCTGTGGGGAAAACTTCACACCAAAGACCGAAGAACAAAGATGTATTGAAGAATGCAAGAATGCTAACATATGATCCTATGCATAAAACAGGCGCATGAATATGTGTATGAATATGCTGACAAAACAGTCATAAAGATAGACAACGGGTGACATAAACACCACAACAACTGGATACTCAACTAATCCCTAAGCGACAAAGCTAGGGAATCCTGCTGGAGATTCAACTTGAAATCTGCAGGGGATAAACAAAATCCATCAAAGGAATACAATCCTGCTACAAGGCTTGACTCATGATGGGGAAATATTGTTGGGGATCCAATTCACAAAGCAGTATTCAATAATAATAAAAAATTTACTCTGAGGGGATAACATGTTGGAGAAAACACCAACAACATAAAATCTTCCACACTCTTTGGAGAAAAGAGGGAAATGTCCCTGTTAAGCTCTGATGGGGATAAATAATATCCATTGTAATTTTGTTGGGAAACAAAGTACGGATCTACTAGTAGTGCAAATGAAACAAAACCCACTGGGGTAACAAACACCAATCATCAACTCTGCAAAGAGAAACCACAATGCTGAGGAAAGATAACAAACTTTCGTGGATAGGGAAACTATTTCCATAATACTTGTTGGGGACAAAGATATTTCTGTCAAGAATCAATATTTGCAAGGGATAAACATCATACCCCTCCTACTCCGCTTGAGGAAAGGGTGCAATACCTATTGAGGGTTAAATATAAGCCTGCTGGAAATCATCACAAGCAGATCTACTAGGAATACAAGAGGAAGACCTCTAGGGATCAATCATCACAAAAAAAATCGGACTTGATGACCTACGTAGGGATACTAGAAGTTAACATCATAGCCAAAGTATAGTTGCGAGGGATTTTAAATCAATACCTACCACCCGGTAAAAGAAAACCTATCAATTGACTGATATACCAATACTTCTGCTAGGGGACATAGTTGTCTCAACCCGAGGAACAAAATCGGGACTCGACTAAGGATTACCATACAACTTTGTTGAGGAAGACATTAAAAATCAGTTGGGGATTCTTATAACAGGAATACTGCTCTTAACAACTCTTCTGGGGAAGAAATCAAAATTCAACCTGGGGTTCCTGTGATAAGAATATTGCTTCTCAAATCAATAAAAACTCTGTTGAGGCAGAAATCGGAACTCGGATGGGTTGCTTACACATCAAACATTACTCGCTGTTAGAGAAGCAAAATATCAATACTACTTTAAAACACCAGGATTGTCAGGGAGGTTTGTTTAGGGAAACAACCAGATCAAACCCTGCTTTTGGAGAGGTAAGCTACACACATCAAGACTTTTCCATCCCTATAATAATTGTTGATATTCTTTCCTTATTCATAGATCAAAAGACAAATGTTTTTATAATCTTCAAAAATTCACTTTATTAAATTTGTTTAAAAAATTATCATAAAAAATAAATGAAATTTTATAAATAGAAACAACATAAATAATTGGAAACAATTGGATAAAGCCCAAATTTCATTGATAGAATGGTAGTCAGCAAATGACATGACTTCATGGATCATTACAAGTTTGAAAAATGGTAAATACATGGAAAAAGGCTACATTGAAATACAAGGATCAATATTCTCCCTATCAACTTTGATATACATTGTGTCTGAAACTTTAGTCAAGGATGAGAGAATTAGAATCTTTGATGGGCAACTCTACTAAGGAATAGAATATGAAATCCTTGGTTGTTTCAAGTCATACAATTTGATCTGATGGAGTTACTTGCCATGATCCCTAACTTTTTCCTAGGTTGCCCTTTTGGGTTTTCAATCTACCGGGATTATTATTTCTGTTTATGTCTCTAACATTTTCCTGAACCGCTTTTTTGGGTTTTTAATCCACTGAGACGCTCATTTTTTCCTAAGTCACCCTTTCGGGTTTTCAACTTAGCGAGTTGTTCTTTTAGGCAAAGTATTTCTTGACTGCATCAACATTCACAGGACGAGTAATCACCTCACCATCCATAGTTGTAAGAATCAATGAACCGCCAGAGAAGGCTTTCTTAATAACATATGGGCCATCATAATTTGGAGTCCACTTGCCCCTAGAATCAGTAATGAAAGACTGGATCTTTTTTAGCACGAGATTTAACCTTCTTGTTAAAAGTTTTATTCATTCTTTGCTGGTATAAACGACCATGACACAAAGCTATTATTATCTTTTCCTTAATTAAATTCAACTAATCAAATCTACTTTGACGCCATTCAGCCTTAGCCAACTTGGCTTCCATCAGAACTCTCATTGATGGGATCTCAACCTCGATAGGGAGCACTGCTTTTGTACCATAAACAAGTGAGAAAAGTATTGGCCCTGTTGAAGTGCAGACGGATGTACGATACCCATAAAAATAAAAAGGGAGCATCTGTAACACAGTGGGAGAACTGACTTTAGTTATGTTGCGGATAGCAAGAGTCGCCACCGACTTTTATTTTGTCCAAAGGAAAGGCATAAAAGAACAGGAAAGACCTTTTAAAAGATTTTTGGGTCCGGGGGGTAGGTTATGTAAAGGGAAGGTGTTAGCACCCTTTACATCCATGGTTATCCATGGGCTCTTAGTTACTTAGCTCACTTTAAAATGTTTTTGAAATGTGTAGTGTGTGAATAGAAATTTTCTTAAATGTTTATAATGATCCATGTACGGATGCGTATAAACCTTTGTTTTGAAAATTGTTTGAAATGTGTGAAGTGTTTGAAAAGTTTTTGAAGATTGAGCAAGTAACTATGAGGAACCTACCCTAATTTTTAAGTCTTTTCTGTTCTTAAATATCCTTTAAGTGGTAAGACTATCTCTATTATTAAGGAATAGGTAGTCATTACCTTGGATGTGTGGGACAAGTAAAGGGACATCTGTTTAATGTAGGCAACTGTAGGGTGTATTAAGCAATTCTGAAGGGACTGTCATCATTATTCGAAAGGGACAAGATCATTATGAAGGCAACCATTAAGGGACTTGATCTTTTATTGTTAAGGGACTAGATGACTTTATTTTTTGAGGGACTTTTGCTTTATACACCCTACTTGACCTTATGATTAGGCAACAATGAGAGGTAACCCTAGAAAGTGAGGTGGCGATCAAAGATCGACTTACATGTGTGAGTGTTCAATTTTAAATATTTATCTTTTGAATTAAGTGATCTAAATTAATTTTAAATAACATACATGTTTACACTCCCTATTTTTACTAACCATGACATAAAAATAAATAATTTAAACATTTAAAAAAATATTACATCCAGGAACAGTTACAATAATAATAATAAGAGCAATTTTAAATAAATAAGCAAAATAAATAAATAAGCAAAATAAATTTAGGTTAGTAGAAATAATAATAATAACAATTTAAAAATAAATGGGGTTAGTAATAATCATATAATCATAATTAATAATAATAATAAGCAAAAATATTATAATAAACAAAATTTAAAAGTTAATAAGAAAATGCATACAATCATATTAAAAATTAAATCAATTATGAACATATTATGAGAAATAAATTATAATTACTAAATTTGCAATTTTTAGAAATTATTTACATGTATAATTAATCATAAACAATTAGAGAATATTTTCATATTATAAATAAATTGAGCATTTTAATTTTTACACATATTTATCTACAAAATTTTAAATTATAAACAATTTATGTATTTAATAAAAATTAGATTAAATATAAATAATAAGATTAAACAAAAATAGAAGAAAAAGAAATTAGGTTTTTTTTGAAATTATTAAGATTAAATTAGGGTTTATAGAAAAATATATTTTTAGGGTTTTACTAATTTTAAACAAAATAGCATGAATATAGCAAATAAATTGAAAATAATAGTAAAATATAAAAAAAATGAAGAAATTGACCAAAAAGTAAGGACCTGGGATTTGAACCCAGGTCCCTTACCTCAATCCTCAAAGTGCAAAACCAGCCAGGCTACCTGCGCGCGTTGATATAAAGGGAGGAGCTGATCATTATATTATAAATCCATTGAATAAATGAACTTAAGCCAAAAAAATTGTTGGAGACTGGTTTCGATCCCCTGACCATTGCTCCATATGCGCGTGTATCCACCAACTGAGCTAAGCAACATTTATGAAATAAAACAGAAGACAATTCATAATATTTTAAAACAAAAATTCAAATTTGAAATTCGCGCGCAGGGATCTTCATCTTCTTCCTCTGGCCATACGAATTTTGCTGCGAAAACTATTGCGAATTTTCCTGCGATTTTCAAACGGCAGCAATACCTACGAAATTCAAACACCAACGAAACAGCAAAATTTCATGAAATTGAAAACATCATTGAGTTCCTGACAACATTTGCAATCGTCCTGGGTCTTTAGAATTTATTTATGTTTGTCAAATGCTAAAACCCTAAATGGGGGCCGAAACCCTAATAATGGTGAAATTCACCTCAGGCATCCAAACTTCAATCAATTTGTCCAGACACAATCCAAAACTCATCACAAACCAATAAATAACATCAAAATTCGTTAGTATTGCTTAAATATGAGAAATCGAAAACAAAAATATCAAGAACAAGATGCATTCGGTTTATGCCATATGAATAGTTTTGGATGCAAATGAGGGCTGAGATTAGTTTCTGGATGTCCAAAGAATCATTCTATGTCCTTGAATTACCTTCAAATGCACTGGAAGAGAGAAACCGAAATTGAAATTTGGTGTGGTTTTTTGAAAATTTGGAACTTACCCTTGAGGCCAGAATTTCGTGTCTTGTGATTAGGGTTGTCTCAAGTACTTATAGAGCAGTGAATTAGGTCAGAAACATTTGATATTTGTGTGAAGAATTTGATCCAAAAAGATTCAAAAAGATAGCCTTTGAAAATCAAATATTTTTGCATAAACACTTGCTATTTTAGGCCAATCAACATGATCTTCTTACTACTTTGATGCCAATCATCTTAATGAATTTCTAGAAGCTCAATCATATTTAAATCTTTGACTTTTATATTTTATTTTAATTTAAAATGATTTTTAATGAATTAAATCAAAATAAATAAAAATAAAATGATAAAAAATCTGATTTTTGTTGACTTGGGTCGTGCATGAGGTTATAGTATGGATTGGGTCATCATATGGCAAGCCCATTTGGAAGAAATTGGTTTTAGACCTCCATTTTCTTCATAAACCAACCAAAAATTTCCCAACTTTGCAAGGGCACATATCCTTCAATTTTAATGCTATGAGGGTGTTCTTGGACATTTTGGAAAGCTTGGAGAGTCCTCTAACCAACCCCACTGGTTTCATGTCCATATCATTTACCATTCTCAAGTTATGCCCTTTTGAAGTTGTTGACTTTTTGTTGACTTTCAAAAGGACCTATAATGTCTTAGCTCATACCTTCCAAATGAAGCATTTTTGGGCTTGGCTTGTGAGACACAAAGTTGTAGAGAATTAAATTTCCTTCAAAATGAGCTTTGGATGGAGACTTGGTGATGAAGCATGTGAAAGTTATGGCTGGTCAAAGTTCAGTTGACTTTTACTAAGGAAACCCTAATTTAGAAACTCCTGATTCTTGATGATCTGAAATCTCCTTGATGAATCATGATCAACCCTTGATCAAATGATGAATTTTACTTCATATAATTGATGTTGGCAAAAAATCATGAAGTTTGACTTTGGTTTGACCACAGTTGACCTTAGTTTGACTTTTTAACTGCTTTGACTGATTTTGACTTATCTGATCATCTGACTGAGCAAACTTTTGAGAAAAGTCTTGAAACTTGTCATGGGGGTTCTTACACACATATAAGATGTTATGAAGCTCACTTGAAGTCTTGGAAGTTCATTTAGCCTGATCAAAGTCAAAACCCTAGTTTTGGATGCACTGCATAGGAGGTGCATTGTCTGAGGGAATTGTCAACTCTTCTGACCAATTGTGAACTTTGTGAACCTTGTGAACCATCATAAGATGTCTTGTGAACCTTGTGAACCTCATGGGAGGTCTTGTGAACCTTGTGAACCTCATAAAGTGACTTGTAGACTTCATGAACCTCATGAAAGGTTTTTGTAAGCATTGTGAATCTTGTGAACCTTGTGAACCTCATAAAGTGACTTGTAGACTACATGAACCTCATGAAAGGTATTGTAAGCATTGTGAATCTTGTGAACCTTGTGAACCTTCTTAGCACACAAAGTCTTGTATTTTTTAGGGCAAATTTTGGGGTGCAACAGCTGCCCCTGTTCAATTTTCTGAAACCTGAGGGGTTAGATTGGTGTATTTGCCAGTCGTGACCTGGAAGGTTGAAGGGGATTGAACACAAAAGCCCAAAAATTTGCACTCACCAGTGCGTAGAGTGATATAGGTGATTAGTTGAATATGCTTGAGTGGGCTTAAAGATGCCACTTGGAGAAAAATTCTTCAGATACCTTTCTTGGGGGATAAAGCAGTCCAAAATATGGAGGTATAATGATAGCTTTCAGGAGGATAAAGCAGTCTTGAGGTAATAATATGCTTTCAGGAGGATAAAGCAGTCCTGAGGTAATAATAATATGCTTTCAGGAGGTTAAAGCAGTCCTGAGGTAGGGGTGATAGCTTTCGGGAAGATAGACAACGTCCCGAGGAGATAATATGCTTTCAGGAGGATAACAACGTCCTGAGGAAGTGATGATATGCTTTCAGAAAGATGAACAACGTTCTGAGGTATGAATATGCTTTCAGGAGGATAAAGCAGTCCTGAGGAAGTGATGATCTTTGGGAAGATAACAACGGCCCAAAGTAATAATATGCTTTCAGGAGGATAACAACGTCCTGAGGAAATGATGATATGCTTTCAGAAAGATGAACAACGTTCTGAGGTATGAATATGCTTTCAGGAGGATAAAGCAGTCCTGAGGTAATAATATGCTTTCAGGAGGATAAAGCAGTCCTGAGGTAATAATAATATGCTTTCAGGAGGTTAAAGCAGTCCTGAGGTGATGATAACCTTTGGGAAGATAAACAACGGCCCAATGATCACAATTTGTTGATGAAATTTTCTTATTGGAGAATTAACCTGAAAACAAGGTAGCATTCTGTATGATAATATTAGTTTATGCATTATGTATGCATGTATAATATGATGCAATGTATTATGTATCTATGGATATGTATATTATGGTATGATGTAAATGATGTATGTATGATATGATGCTGCCGGAAGCGTCTGGATATTTTCGTATAACAACTGCTGGCCAGGGAAAATAAATCCCAGTTTGTTGCTGAAGGATATGAGGAACTCGTTCCCGTCTTGTTTGATAATAAGGCATATATAACCTCCCGTCTGCTGGGGATAATAAGGTATATATAACATCCCGTCCTCGTTCGATAGTAGAGTATATATAACCTCCCGTCTGCTGGGGATGGTAATGTATACATAACTTCCCGTCTGCTGGGGATAGTAAGGTATATATAACCTCCCGTCTGCTGGGGATAGTAAGGTATACATGACCTTCGTCTTCGTTTGATAGTAGGATAGATATAACATCCCGTCTTCGTTCGTCGTACCCTTATTGGAAAGTAAATTCCCGAATATCCGTATGAGGATAAAAGAGATGGATATAAATTCCAGGGGAGATGTGATTTTATGAAGATGGATTTGTCCTACTGAAGATTTGTAACTGTCTTGTAGAGATGAACCGGCGAAGCTTCGTTGAAGTCTTTCCCTCGTTCGTCCTTAGTAAATACAATTACTGCATTTTTATGCATTTCTGGTAAACATCAATCATATTAAGCATACATGCATTTCTGGTAAACATCAATCATATTCAAAAGCATACATACATTCAAACACAACCAATGGACGTTTCGCTTATGTAAATAGGGTAAAAGTAAATCTGGATTCAACAATGGAATTTTATTTATATCAAAGAGTGACCCATACATGGGTAGGTTTGTACAAGGAGACATAAACCCTAGTAAGAGGATTTTGTCATAAAATTTTGTAAAACAAAGAGAATCAGCTATGTGGGAAATAATCCTATTGAGTTTCAATTCTACTATTGCCATTATCTTCAAGTATCTCATCTTCTGCTGTTGAGACGGAAACGATTGGATTGAGCTTTATCTGTTCGACCTTGAGTAAGTAACACAACTGGTTGTAGTTTCATGGGTGATCCAAACGAGACATAGTCATACGCTTTAATCCCTAACTTTTGCCTGGATTGCCCTTTCAGGTTTTCAATCCACCGGGATACCCTTTTTTGCCCAAGCCGCCTTTTCAGGTTTTCGACTTGCCGGGTGTACATCTTTTTATATATATCCCTAATTTTTGCCCAAACCCTTTTAGTTTGCCGGGATGCCCTTATTTTTGCCTAGGCCTATCAACCTAGCGGGTCTCTTTTCATGCGTAGTATTTTTTAACTATGTCTGCGTTTACAGGCTGTGGGAAGTCTTCACCATCCATAGTAGTAAGTATCATGGCACCTCCTGAGAATACTGTTTTGACTACAAATGGTCCTTCATATGTTGGAGTCCACTTGCCCCTAGGATCACCCTGTGGTAATATGATACGCTTGATTACCAAGTCACCGGCCTGATATACCTTTGGCTTAACCTTCTTGTTAAAAGCTTTGATCATTCGTTTCTGGTACATCTGGCCATGACAAACTGCTGCTAACCTCTTCTCATCAATCAAATTTATCTGGTCAAGTCGAGTCTGAATCCACTCATCTTCATTCAAGCCTGCATCCTTCATAATTCTTAAGGAGGGAATCTGAACTTCAATGGGCAGAACTACTTCCATACCATAGACTAAGGAGAATGGAGTTGCCCCTGTTGAAATACGTATTGTAGTACGATAACCATGAAGAGCAAATGGTAACATCTCATGCCAATCCTTATAAGTAACAGTCATCTTCTGTACAATCTTCTTAATGTTCTTGTTAGCAGCTTCAACTGCCCCATTCATCTTTGGACGATACGGAGAAGAGTTATGATGCTTAATCTTGAACTGCGTGCAGAGATCAGTAATCATAGTGTTGTTCAGATTAGAGCCATTGTCAGTAATGATCCTTTCAGGGATGCCATACCTACATATGAGGTTGTTCTTAATGAATCGAGCCACAGCATTCTTAGTAACAGATGCAAATGAAGCTGCCTCCACCCACTTCGTGAAGTAATCAATAGCAACCAGGATGAAACGATGCCCGTTAGAAGCAGTAGGTTTGATCTCACCAATCATATCAATGCCCCACATGGCAAAAGGCCAAGGAGCAGTCAACACATTCAATGGTGATGGAGGTATATGTACTTTATCAGCATAAATTTGACACTTGTGACAAGTTCTGGAGTGTTGATAGCAATCAGCTTCCATGGTAGACCAATAGTAACCTGCTCTCAATATCTTCTTTGCCATAGTATGACCACTAGAATGAGTGCCAAAGATCCCATTATGCATATCTTCCATAATCTCAATTGCTTCCTTCTTATCCACACAACGAAGCAAAGTTGAATCATGATTGCGCTTGTACAAAATCCCATTACTCAAAAAGAACTTAGCATAAAACCTTCTCAGAAACTTCTTATCTTTGACAGGTGCCCCTTCAGGGAACTCCTGAGCTTCAAGATATCTTTTCACTTCATAGAACCAAGGCTTCTCCTCTGCCCCTTCAGTGTCAATCTCATTGCAGTATGCAGGCTTCTCAAATCTATCAATAGTAATCTTGGGAGCTTCATCATCCCAGTTGATCTCAAACATGGATGCCATGGTGGCCAAAGCATCTGCCAACTGATTCTCTCTTCGTGGAATATGTCCAAAGGTAATCTCTTTAAAATGTTGGATTAAGGACAACACATGCTCTTTGTAAGGAATGAGGTTATCATGCTTGGTATCCCAATCTCCTTTAATCTGACTTACTACCAGGGCTGAATCTCCATACACATCAAGGAACTGAATCTTCATATCAATAGCAGCTTTAATACCCAGGATACATGCCTCATACTCAGCCATGTTATTGGTACAATAGAAACAAATTCTGGCAGTGATCGGGGTATGACAACCTTCAGGGGAACAAATCACAACACCAACACCATTACCAAGTGCATTAGAGGCACCATCAAAAACCATAGTCCATCGGGATCCTTGTTCAGGTCCGTCATATTGTCCAGGTTCTTTGGTAATAATCATAATGTCTTCATCAGGGAACTCAAAACTCATTGACTGATAATCATCCACTGCTTGATGAGCCAAATGATCAGCCACAACACTTCCTTTAATGGCCTTCTGAGTAGTATACTGTATGTCATATTCTGTCAAGATCATTTGCCATCTTGTTATTCTTCCGGAGAGAGCAGGTTTCTCGAATATGTACTTGATTGGATCCATCTTCGAAATCAACAAGGTAGTATGAGTCAACATATACTATCTTAGTCGGCGAGCAGCCCATGCCAAAGCGCAGCAAGTTTTCTCGAGCAGTGAATATCTTGTTTCACAGTCGGTAAACTTTTTGCTAAGGTAGTATATTGCCTGCTCTTTTCGACCAGACTCGTCATGTTGCCCCAACACACACCCCATTGAGTTGTCTAACACAGTTAAGTACATAATCAAGGGTCTTCCATCAACTGGTGGCATCAAAATTGGTGGTTCTAACAAATACTTCTTGATTTCATCAAAGGCAGTCTGACACTCATCATTCCATTCCATCACCTGATCTTTCTTCAACAACTTGGAGATTGGCTCACAAATGGCAGTTAATTGGGAAATAAATCTTGCAATGTAGTTCAATCGTCCCAAGAAACCTCTAACTTCCTTCTCAGTACGGGGAGCTGGCATCTCTCGTATAGCTTTCACTTTTGCAGGATCTACTTCAATACCTTTTCCACTGACTATGAAACCCAGGAGCTTTCCAGATCTAACTCCAAAAGTACACTTGTTTGGGTTCAATCTCAACTTGTACTTCTTCAACCTCTCAAACAATTTATGCAAATGATCAAGATGTTGTTCTTCATTCTGAGATCTGGCTATCATATCATCCACATATACCTCTATCTCATGATGAATCATATCATGAAACAAAGCCACCATAGCACGCTGATATGTTGCCCCTGCATTCTTCAAACCAAATGGCATCACCTTATAACAAAAAGTGCCCCACTGTGTAACAAATGTTGTCTTCTCCATATCTTCAGGAGCCATCTTGATTTGATTGTAACCAGAGAAACCATCCATAAAAGAGAATACCTTGTGCTGAGCAGTGTTGTCTACCAGAACATCAATATGAGGAAGTGGAAAGTCATCTTTAGGGCTGGCCTTGTTCAGATCCCTGTAGTCTACACACATACGTACCTTACCATCTTTCTTAGGAACTGGTACCACATTTGCAACCCACTGAGGATAAGAAGTCACAGCTAAGAACCCTGCATCAAACTGTTTCATTACCTCTGCTTTGATTTTTTTTGACATCTCAGGACGCATACGACGAACCTTCTGCTTCTTTGGACGACAATCTTCTTTTACTGGTAAACGGTGAACTACAAGGTTTGTATCCAACCCTGGCATATCTTCATAAGACCAAGCAAAGATCTCCACATAGTCACGTAACATCTGAATCAATCTACTCTTGACACTATCCTCTAAATCAGCCCCTATCTTGACCTCTTTCCTGTTTTCTTCAGTTCCCAGATTCACAACTTCGACTGGCTCTTCATGTGGCTGTATGGCTTTCTCTTCTTGTTGTAACAACCTAGCAAGCTCTACAGGTACTTCACAATCGTCCTCATTTCCGTCTTCAGTTTGATAGATCGGATTCTCGAAATTATAATTGGCAATAGTAGAACTGTTATCAACAGGATCCAGAGTGGATGAGGATCTGCATTTTAGTGATGTGGGTGTGTGTAAGAACATATAGCTGATAAAACAAAAATAAAAGAAAAGAAAGACAAGGAACACAATATTTACGAAAACGAAACGTCCACTGATTTTTATTGAATGAAGTATGCAAATGAAATGACATCCCGTAACAAGCACACCATTGTGCCCCGGGCAAGGCACAAGGCTTAAGAGTTCAATTGTTCAAGAAATTACAAACTTAAAAGCAACAACACAGCAATAGTATTTACTCCTGACTAAAGGAGATAGGAATAACATCTTCAGCTTTCCAATTATTGAGTCCAGCACCCACAGTAGGAAAAATCCAAGCATCCAGATTGTAGTCTTCATCATAGTCTCCCACAGCATTGATCTGATCTTTCATAACCCCTTGATTGGTGATACGAACAGCACGAGCACGACGAACAGCCTTCTGGGACTCTGCAGTGAAACCCAAACCAAATTTGTCAGACTTGTATGGGATGTCAGGAAGCTGACCCCAAATAGTACAACCACCTTCATCCACCACAGCTCTAGCATCGTTGAGGGAGGCTATTGCCATTGTTGGAGGTACTCTGGTGACCACAGGAACTTTCTTGGCAACTGGAGGAGCTACATAATCATTAACAATCCAAGGAACCACTTCAAATGTCTGACATGGAGTTTCGACGTATTCACCTTCCACCTCCAGATACTTGAAGGTATTCACATGGCTGACAAAATATTCTTCCTCTCCATAGACAGTAACAACTTTTCCTTCCACCGGATACCTCAGCTTCTGATGTAAGGTAGAGGTTACAGCACCTGCCCCATGGATCCAGGGACGACCAAGCAAACAAGAGTACGAAGGACGAATATCCATCACATAAAATGTAGCATTAAAAATTTGAGAACCAACTTTGATGGGCAGGTCAATTTCTCCATGCACCACTCTTCTCGAACCATCAAAAGCTTTCACCACTATACTACTGGGTTTCAGCACAGCATCTTCAGGACTCAACTTATTCAGGACTTCTTTGGGCAATACATTCAGAGAGGAACCATTGTCTATCAATACATGTGACAGGGTAGTGCCCCTGCATTCAATTGAGATATGCAGAGCCCTGTTATGATCCCTCTTGGCAGGGGTCAAATCAGCATCAGAAAACCCTAACCCATTATCATAGGTCAGGTGGGCAACACAATTCTCAAACTGGTCAACAGAAATTGCATTGGGTACATGAGCAGTCTTCAGAAACTTGATCAAAGCTTTTGCATGAGCCTCAGAACATAACAACAAAGACAGCATGGAAATCTTGGAGGGAGTATGCCCCAACTGATCAACAATGTCATAATCACTCTTGCGAATGATTTTCAATACTTCTTCCATCTGCTTAGAGAGATCATCAGCAGCTGGCACATCAGTAGGTACAGGTTCAATAACAGGACCCTTGCCCCGAGCATCAGTGGTGGAGGTAGCAGCAGGAGTGATCTTACTAGATCCAGCAATATTGTCAACATCAACAGGCATATCAGCTAGTGGTTCCTGCTTAACACCATGGATATAAACATCAGACCCATAATGCCAAGGCACAGCTTTATCAGACGTATACGGAATAGGACCAGGAGTAGTAATGATCATAGGAGCCACTCTGGCTTCAGCAACAACCTTCACAGGGCCTTCAGCAGTAATCTTGATTGGACCCTTATGAGTGATTTTAACAGGACCCTTGGAAGTGATCCTTACCGGCATTTTGTCAACCATGTCAACCTCTTCAATCTTCCTACCTTGAGTAATATGATCCACCATGCTTTCTACAGACGATGGAGTCCTTTCAAACACTATAGTATACTTATCCATGAGACGTTGAATTCCATCTCTCAATCTCCAACAACTATCCGGCTTATAGGTACAATACAGACAATCTTCACGACAACCTGGAAAGAACCCAGCTTGTACTAACTTCTTCTTGATAACAGATAATGGTGTGGTCAACTCTGCAACTGAATAGATATGTAAATCTTCATCAATGGCATTGATAGTCTTCTCATGATTTGGCATGGGAGCAGTAATCACATTTGGAGTACCCGGAGGATCAAACTCAATCTCTCCAGCCTCAATCATATCTTGAATTTTGTTCTTCAAGACCCAGCAGCTATTTGTATCATGTCCCTGACAGTTTGAATGATATGCACATCGTGCATTGGGATTGTACCTGGGAGAGGTAACATTGGGATTCTGAGGAGCCTCTTTCAAAGTAATAAGTTCAGCCTTCAACAAGTGTTGCAATGCCTGAGCCATTGACATGTTGATCTTAGTGAACTGCCTTCTAGCCCTCTGTTGGTTGCCCTGTGGCTGCTCTGGTGTTGTAGGAGTTGGATTTGAAATATGAACTGCACTCACAAACTGATGCCTTCTATTACGATCAGGTTGACCATAAACAGCATTGGATTCTTTCTTCCTAGTGGGAGGCTTCTTTGCAGTACCTGATGAAGAAGTACCCACCTGAATCTTGCCACTCTTTATACCATTTTCCACACGCTCTCCTGTCATTATCAACTCAGTGAAGCCAGATGATGAGCTTCCAATGAGATGACTGTAAAAAGGACCATTCAGCGTACACATGAACATATCAACCAATTCCTTGTCAGTTAAAGGGGGTTGAACTCTTCCAGCTAAATCTCTCCACTTCTGAGCATACTCCTTGAAACTTTCTTTGGCACCCATAGACATGCTTTGCAGCTGCATGCGAGTGGGAGCTAAATCAGCATTGTATTGATATTGCTTATAGAAAGCTTCAGCAAGGTCATTCCAATCCCTGATGTTGACACTCTCTAATTGATAATACCACTCCAACTGAGCTCCAGATAAGCTTTCTTGAAAAAAATGGATCCACAACTTCTTATCAGCAGTGTGAGGTTGGATTCTTCTGACATAAGACCTCAGATGCAGCTTGGGACAAGATACTCCATCATAAACAACAAAGGTAGGAACCTTGAAACCAATGGGTATGACTACCCCAGATATCAGACTCAAATCATCAAAATCCAGCCCAGAAGATTTCTGTAACTCCATAGCATCCATCCTATCCACCAGCATCTTGAATTTGTCTTCATTAGGCTCATGGTAGTAATTGGCCTCAGAATCAGAGTCCCCCATAGTGTTGTGGAGACTGCCTCCCTCTTTTTCAGACTCTTCAGATTCATAGTCTTCCACTGGTTCTTTGGTCTTGGCAAGACCTTTGAACCTTCTTCCCATATTGATCAGGCCACCTGACCTTCTAGTCTTCTTAGTCTTCTTGGCCAGCAGTGTCTTTAATTCATCCTGCCCCTTGGTCAGGTTCAGGATCAGCTCTTGGAACTGTGCATTTTGTGTCTGGAGATCCTTAACTGTTTGTTCAAGAGCCATTGCTGAAATAAACAGCGAGAAGATGAGAAACCTGTGCACAATTATAAACCTGTGATGTAATGAAATGATATGTGAATGCATATGCAATGTTTTCAAGGACCGCAGGATTTAAATTTGCTTAGACAAACAAGAAGGTAAACTTTTATTAGTAATAAATTTGTTTTGCCTCTTGGGCTTACAAAAAATGAAATGAGATAAATACAAGAGATGGGGTTTTAAGTCTCCCATGGACGTTTCCTCTTTGTGTTGAGGTATGAGTTGAGATTCCGTTCCTCGTGAAGTTGCTTTGTTAGTTCCAGGTGTTGCACCCCAAAATTTGCCCTCACAATACAAGACTTTGTGTGCTAAGAAGGTTCACAAGGTTCACAAGACCTTTCATGAGGTTCATGAAGTCTACAAGACACTTTATGAGGTTCACAAGACCTCCCATGAGGTTCACAAGGTTCACAAGACCTTTCATGAGGTTCATGAAGTCTACAAGACACTTTATGAGGTTCACAAGACCTCCCATGAGGTTCACAAGGTTCACAAGACATCTTATGATGGTTCACAAGGTTCACAAGACATCTTATGATGGTTCACAAGGTTCACAAAGTTCACAATGGGTCAGAAGAGTTGACAATTCCCTCAAACAATGCACCTCCTAAGCAGTGCATCTAAAACTAGGGTTTTGACTTTAATCAGGCTAAATGAACTTCCAAGACTTCAAGTGAGCTTCATAACATCTTATAAGTGTTTAAGAATCCCCATGACAAGTTTTAATACTTTTCCCAAAGGTTTGCTCAGTCAGATGATCAGATAGGTCAAAATCAGTCAAAGCAGTTAAAAAGTCAAACTGAGGTCAACTGTGGTCAACCCAAAGTCAAACTTCATGATTTTTTGCCAACATCAAGTATATGAGGTAAAATTCATCATTTGATCAAGGGTTTATCATGATTCATCAAGGAGATTTCAGATCATCAAGAATCAGGAGTTTCTAAATTAGGGTTTCCTCAGTAAAAGTCAACTGAACTTTGACCAGCCATAACTTTCACATACTTCATCACCAAGTCACCATCCAAATCTCATTTTGAAGGAAATTGAATTCTCTACAACTTTGTGTCTCACAAGCCAAGCCCAAAAATGCTTCATTTGGAAGGTATGAGCTAAGACATTATAGGTCCTTTTGAAAGTCAACAAAAAGTCAACAACTTCAAAAGAGCA
This sequence comes from Lathyrus aphaca, assembly GCA_963966055.1. Taxonomy (NCBI): domain Eukaryota; kingdom Viridiplantae; phylum Streptophyta; class Magnoliopsida; order Fabales; family Fabaceae; genus Lathyrus; species Lathyrus aphaca. The sequence goes on along the minus strand of OZ014522.1, from coordinate 506,155,523 downwards.
TAACTTGAGAATGGTAAATGATATGGACATGAAACCAGTGGGGTTGGTTAAAGGACTCTTCAAGCTTTCCAAAATGTCCAAGAACACCCTCATAGCATTAAAATTGAAGGATGTGTGCCCTTGCAAAGTTGGGAAATTTTTGGTTGGTTTATGAAGAAAATGGAGGTCTAAAACTAATTTCTTCTAAATGGGCTTGCTATATGATGACCCAATCCATACTATGACCTCATGCATGACCCAAGTCAACAAAAATCAGATTTTTTATCATTTTATTTTTATTTATTTTGATTTAATTCATTAAAAATCATTTTAAATTAAAATAAAATATAAAAGTCTAAGATTTAAAAAAGATTAAGCTTCTAGAAATTCATAAATATGATTGGAATCAAAGAGGTAAGAGGATCATGATGATTGGCCTAAAATAGCAAGTGTTTATGCAAAAATATTTGATTTTTCAAAGCTTATCTTTTTGAATCTTTTTTTTCAAATTTTTCACACAAGCATTGATCTTTTCTGACCTAATTGATCATACTATAAGTACATGAGGTAACCCTAACAAGAGCAGACGAATTCCTGCCTCCCAAGAGTAAGTTTCAAAAACCAAAAATCATCCGAAAAACCAATTTTCGGATTCTTCATTTGAGGGCATTTGAAGGTATTCTAAAGACACAGCAATGATCCATAGGCTTCACTGAATGTGTATCAATGATCATTTGCATTCAAAACCACTCATATGGCATAAACCGAATCAAGCTTTGTTCTTGAATATGAGTTTTTCGATTTCACATGTTTGCTTGATTTAAATGAAATTTGATGATTGTTTGATGTTTGTGATGAAGCTAGGAATGTTTCTGGACAGCTATCTTGAAGTTTGGTACCCCCAATCGTATTTCACCATTGTTAGGGTTTGAATGGCCAATTTAGGGTTTTACGATTTAGACAATATAAATAAATTCTAACAACGTGGATTGATTGTATGAATCATAAGTAATTCATTGGTATAAACAATTTGATGTAATTGTACCATTTGCTTGATGTTTGAATTTCGCAGGACATGAACATAGAAGAACTTGCATGAAATTTCGCAGGAAAAGTTGTATCAATTTTCGCAGGTATCATGAATAAGATGAAGACCCCTGCGCGCGAATTTCAAATTTAAACTTTTGTTTTAAAATATTATGAATTGTGTCTATTTTTATTTCACAAGCTTGCGCTTGTCCCAGTGGTGAAGCATGCGCGTATATTGTAGGAGGGCAGGAGTTCGAATCCTGGCTTCAACCCCTTTTGCTTATCTTTCCAGATATTTAGCCATTTTAATATATTATGAATTATGGTGAGGTTATGTACAGGTGCGCTCTCCCAGCTGGATTGGTTAAGGTGTTTGTGTGATTGCTTGAAGGTCCTGGGCTCGATTCCCCCCAGGCCTTTTTCTTTTTCTTTCTTTTTTCTGATTTTCAGGTTTAAGGCATAAAACAAATTCCTCTCCTTTCCTTGTCACCCGCGCGCTGGTAGCCTGGTGGTGGATGTTGCTGGTTTGAGTGCATGAAGGCAAGAGGTGCTGGGTTCAAATCTCAGCCAGGTAAGTTTTATTTTTTTTTTTCTTTTTTTTTTCTATTTGTTTTGATTATTATTAATGTTAATTAATTAAAATTATAATCTTAATTTAATCCTAATAATATGTTTTAAAATAAATTGTTTTCTTTTATTAATATGTATATATTGTAATTTATTTAATTAAATTAATATTTAACATTTAACATTTTTTTTTATAAAACCTAATTTATTTTTAAAACCCTAATTTTCTTCTTTTATTTATATTCTTAAACTTCATTAAAATTCTTGAATTAATATTTGTTAATATATAAATTGTTTATAACTCAAATTTTTGTATGTAAGTATAATTTAAAATTAAAATGCTTAATTTATTTTTTATAATATGAAAATATTCTCTAATTGTTTATATTTCAATTTTTGCATGTAAATAATTTTTATTATATGTTTAAAAATATGTAAAAATTGCTAATTTAATTTTTATAATTATAATTTATTTTTCATAATATGTTCATAATTGATTTAATTTTTATAATTTACATATAACTTCAAATTTTATAATAATTAATATAATTGTTCATATTTTCTTAAAATTTTGTTTATTATAATATCTTTATTTGTTTCATTATTAATATTAATTATGTTTATATGATTATTACTAACCCCATTAATTTGTTATTATTTTTTATTATTATTATTATTTTCACTAACCCAATTTTTATTATTATTATTAATATTTTGCTTATTTATTTAAATTGCTTTTATTATTATTATTATTGTAATTGCTCCTCGATGTAATATTTTATAATGTTTAAATTATTTATTTTATGCCATGGTTAGTAAAAATAGGGAGTGTAACATGTATGTTTATTTAAAATTAATTTAGGTCATTTAATTTAAAGATAAATATTAAAACTGTACACTCACACACGTAAGTCGATCTTTGATCGCCATCTCACTTTCTAGGGTTACCTCTCATTGTTGCCTCATCAAAAGGTCAAGTGGGGTGTACAAAGCAAAAAGTCCCTCAAAGTAAAGTCATCTAGTCCCTTAACAGATAAAAGATCAAGTCCCTTTCGAATGTTGCCTTCATAATGATCTTGTCCCTTCCGAATAAAGATGACAGTCCCTCCAAAATTGCTTAATACACCCCACAGTTGCCTACATTAAACAGATGACCCTTACTTGTCCCTCACATCCAAGGTAATGACTACCTATTCCTTAATAATAGGGATAGTCTTACCATTTAAAGGATTCAAGAACAGAAAAGACTTAAACTTAGGGTAGGTTCCTCATAGTTACTTGCTCACTCTTCAAAACTTTTCAAACACTTCACAATTTCAAACAATTTTCAAACGCAAGTTTTTTACGCATCCGTACATGGATCATTATCAAACTCTTATGAAAATTTTTATCCACACACTTCACATTTTCAAAAACAATTCAAAGTGAGCTAAGTAACTAAGAGCCCATGGATAACCATGGATGTAAAGGGTGCTAACACCTTCCCTTTACATAACCTACCCCCCGGACCCAAAAATCTTTTAAAAAGGTCTTTCCTGTTCTTTTATGCCTTTCCTTTGGATAAAATAAAAGTCGGTGGCGACTCTTGCTATCCGCAACATAACTAAAGTCAGTTCTCCCACCGTGTTACAGAACTGGCGACTCTGCTGGGGACTTAATAAAAGAGGGGTACCCTTAGGAATTAGATCACTTTAAAATTGTTTGCCTTGTTTGCTTTATACTTACTTGTTGGGCTCTTATGTGGGAAAGGTCCTAACCCGGATCTAGTGTACCTTAGGTAAATGGCAATAGACCAAGGAAACTGTACGGCGTATACCGATATGGTTGATCTGGTGGCCATAGTTAGTGTGACTTCTTGGTTGGTGCTTATGTTCCTTAAGTCAAGTTGAGGATAATATGAGGCTGCCATATGTTGTCAATGCACTAACTAACTTTTAGAACCCTAGTTATCCCATCTTGGCCTTTAGAAAGTAGTGAGATAACCGGCTTTGGTGCAGACTGAAGTTGGTTGATACTCGATACTACGCTCATTGAGATTCTAAACTTGGAGGGTTTTGGTTGGCAAGTAAGTTGCCTACTGAACAACCACCCTTGTGAAGGATCAATGATATTGAGATCCCTTAGAACCTGGTTACTTTTGTAGGACAGGATGAACCATCTAACTTCAGGGGAGGGTACTTACCTTTGAACCTCATGCAAGCCTTTAAACCTAGGGCTATTGTGTGACTTATTTGTGTGTGCCACATGTTTGTGATTGAACATAACATCATGACATCATCATGCATCATAAGCATAGCATTTTCACTAACCATTTCAAGGACCAAAGGATTTATCTTTGTTCTTTGTTGCAGGTCATGGCTTCTGCTCGTAGAAACACTATCAGGATCAACTTTGTAGGGATACCTGCTAAGCTTAAAGAGTTGGTTTCTCAAGTGTCTGATCATTCCCAGTTCATCAAGAGACATGGTCACCTATTGGATCTAGTCACTTCAGGGTTCAATGAAGACATGATGAGTGTTCTGTTTCAGTTCTTTGACCCTAAGCACCATTGCTTTACATTCCCTGACTATCAGCTGGTTCCTACAATGGAAGAGTTCTCTAAACTTCTGGGTATACCTGTTCTTGATCAAAGACCCTTCACAGGCTTGGAGAAGGAGCTTAAACCAGAGGTTATTGCTGCAGCTCTACATCTGAAGAAGTCTGACATTGTTCTAGAAACGAGAAGCGGAGTTAAGGGTATTCTTACTAAGGTATTAATGGATAAAGCTCAAATGTTCTTGAAGGCTATGAGCTATGATGCTTTTGAGGAGATCTTAGCCTTGCTGATTTATGGCTTAGTATTGTTCCCCAATCCAGATAGTTCATAGACGTTCATGCCATCAACATATTTCTGAGGCACAATCCAGTGCCTACATTGCTTGGAGACATTCTACATTCTCTTCACACCCGTACTACAAGGGCAAGAGGAACTTTGATGTGTTGCATACCTTTGCTATCTAGGTGGTTTATTTCTCACCTTCCTCGCTCAGTGATGAAGAATGAGCAAGGGTCCAGGTGGTCCAAAAGAATTATGTCACTCTCTCATTCAGATATCCATTGGTGCTCCAGATCTATGGAGAATGTCACTATCATCGACCGTTGTGGGGAGTTTCCTAATGTGCCACTTCTAGGCATAAGAGGAGGCATCACCTACAACCCCTCTCTAGCTTTACGACAGTTTGGTTACGCTCGGAGTGATGGTCCACATGACATGTTAATTCAGGGCATTGTGTTTGATTACGACAACGATCTTCAAGGTTACCGTCAGAGATTCATACGAGCCTGGGGAAAAGTAAACAGGGTTGATAGCAAGACACTGGAGCCTAAGTACACTATTCCTATGGAGGCTTATCTCAGATGGGTACGATCTCGTGCTCAGACTCTCATGATGCCATATCCTGCTATCCTGCCGGTTACCATGGAACCTGTTGCTGAAGGAGATACTGCTTATACCATCCTTCACTCAGACATGCCTACTGACATGGAAGACTTACAGAGATCCTGGATCCAGTTGAAGGAGCAAAGGGATACTTTCGAGGCTCATTACAAAGCAAGCCAAGAGAGAATCCTAGAACTAACAAAGCAACTTCACGAGGAACGGAATCTCAACTCATACCTCAACCCAAAGAGGAAACGTCCATGGGAGACTTAAAACCCCATCTTTTGTACTTATTTCATTTCATTTTCTGTAAGCCCAAGAGGCAAAACAAATTTATTACTAATAAAAGTTTACCTTCTTGTTTGTTTAAGCAAATTTAAATCCTGCGGTCCTTGAAAACATTGCATATACATTCACATATCATTTCATTGCATCACAAGTTTATAATTGTGCACAGGTTTCTCATCTTCTCGCTGTTTATTTCAGCAATGGCTCTTGAACAAACAGTTAAGGATCTCCAGACACAAAATGCACAGTTCCAAGAGCTGATCCTGAACCTGACCAAGGGGCAGGATGAATTGAAGACACTGCTGGCCAAGAAGACTAAGAAGACTAGAAGGTCAGGTGGCCTGATCAACATGGGAAGAAGGTTCAAAGGTCTTGCCAAGACCAAAGAACCAGTTGAATACTATGAATCTGAAGAGTCTGAAAAAGAGGGAGGCAGTCTCCACAACACTATGGGGGACTCTGATTCTGAGGCTAATTACTACCATGAGCCTAATGAAGACAAATTCAAGATGCTGGTGGATAGAATGGATGCTATGGAGTTGCAGAAGTCATCTGGGCTGGATTTTGAAGATTTGAGTCTGATATCTGGGGTATTCATACCCATTGGTTTCAAGGTTCCTACTTTTGTTGTTTATGATGGGGTCTCTTGTCCCAAGCTGCATCTGAGGTCTTATGTCAGAAGAATACAACCCCACACTGCTGATAAGAAGTTGTGGATCCATTTCTTCCAAGAAAGCTTATCTGGAGCTCAATTGGAGTGGTACTATCAGTTGGAGAGTGTCAACATCAGGGATTGGAATGATCTTGCTGAAGCTTTCTATAAGCAGTATCAATACAATGCTGACTTAGCTCCCACTCGCATGCAGCTGCAAAGCATGTCTATGGGTGCCAAAGAAAGTTTCAAGGAGTATGCTCAAAAGTGGAGAGATTTAGCTGGAAGAGTTCAACCCCCTTTAACTGACAGGGAATTGGTTGATATGTTCATGTGTACGCTGAATGGTCCGTTTTACAGTCATCTCATTGGAAGCTCATCATCTGGCTTCACTGAGTTGATAATGACAGGAGAGCGCGTTGAAAATGGTATAAAGAGTGGCAAGATCCTGGTGGGTACTTCTTCATCAGGTGCTGCAAAGAAGCCTCCCACTGGGAAGAAAGAGTCCAATGCTGTTTACGGTCAACCTGATCGTAATAGAAGGCATCAGTCTGTAAGTGCAGTTCATATTTCAAATCCAACTCCTACAACAACAGAGCAGCCACAGGGCAACCAACAGAGGGCTAGAAGGCAGTTCACTAAGATCAACATGTCAATGGCTCAGGCATTGCAACACTTGTTGAAGGCTGAACTTATTACTCTGAAAGAGGCTCCTCAGAATCCCAATGTTACCTCTCCCAGGTACAATCCCAATGCACGATGTGCATATCATTCAAACTGTCAGGGACATGATACTAATAGTTGATGGGTCTTGAAGAACAAAATTCAAGATATGATTGAGGCTGGAGAGATTGAGTTTGACCCTCCGGGTACTCCAAATGTGATTACTGCTCCCATGCCAAATCATGAGAAGACTGTCAATGCAATTGATGAAGATTTACATATTTATTCAGTTGCAGAGTTGACCACACCATTGTCTGTTATCAAGAAGAAGTTAATACAAGCTGGGTTCTTTCCAGGTTGTCGTGAAGACTGTTTGTATTGTACCTATAAGTCGGATAGTTGCTGGAGATTGAGAGATGGAATTCAACGTCTCATGAATAATTACACCATAGTGTTTGAAAGGAGACCACCTTCTGTGGAAAGTATGGTGGATCATATTACTAAAGGTAAGAAGACTGAAGAAGTTGACATGGTTGATAAAGTGCCGGTGAGGATTACTTCCAAAGGTCCTGTTAAAATCACTCATAGGGGTCCAATCAAGATTACTGCTGAAGGCCCTGTGAAGGTTGTTGCTGAAGCCAGAGTGGCTCCTATGGTCATTACTACTCCTGGTCCTGGTCCGTATACGTCTGATAAAGCTGTGCCTTGGCATTATGGGTCAGATGTGTATATCCATGGGGTTAAGCAGGAACCCTTAGCTGATGTGCCTGTTGATGTTGACAATATTGCTGGATCTAGTAAGATCACGCGTAGTGGAAGAGTCTTATCTCCTCCAGTGACTTCCAAGAAGGCAGTTACTCCTGCTGCTACTTCTACCACTGATGCTCGGGGCAAGGGTCCTGTTATTGAACCTGTACCTACTGATGTGCCAGCTGCTGATGATCTCTCTAAGCAGATGGAAGAAGTATTGAAAATCATTCGCAAGAGTGATTATGACATTGTTGATCAGTTGGGGCATACTCCCTCCAAGATTTCCATGCTGTCTTTGTTGTTATGTTCTGAAGCTCATGCAAAAGCTTTGATCAAGTTTCTGAAGACTGCTCATGTACCCAATGCAATTTCTGTTGACCAGTTTGAGAATTGTGTTGCCCACCTGACCTATGATAATGGGTTAGGGTTTTCTGATGCTGATTTGACTCCTGCCAAGAGGGATCATAACATAGCTTTGCATATCTCAATTGAATGCAGGGGCACTACCCTGTCACATGTATTGATAGACAATGGTTCCTCTTTGAATGTGTTGCCCAAAGAAGTCCTGAATAAGTTGAGCCCTGAAGATGCTGTGCTGAAGCCCAGTAGTATAGTGGTGAAGGCTTTTGATGGTTCAAGAAGAGTGGTGCATGGAGAAATTGATCTCCCAATCAAAGTTGGTTCTCAGATTTTCAATGCTACATTTTATGTGATGGATATTCGTCCTTCGTACTCTTGTTTGCTTGGTCGTCCCTGGATCCATGGGGCAGGTGCTGTAACCTCTACATTGCATCAGAAGCTGAGATATCCGGTAGAAGGAAAAGTTGTTACTGTCTATGGAGAAGAAGAATATTTTGTCAGCCATGTGAATACCTTCAAGTATCTGGAAATGGAAGGTGAATATGTTGAAACTCCGTGTCAGACATTTGAAGTGGTTCCTTGGATTGTTAATGATTATGTAGCTCCTCCGGTTGTCAAGAAAGTTCCTGTGGTCACCAGAGTACCTCCAACAATGGCAATGGCCTCCCTCAACGATGCTAGAGCTGTGGTAGATGAAGGTGGTTGTACTATTTGGGGTCAGCTTCCTGATATCCCATACAAGTCTGACAAATTTGGTTTGGGTTTCACTGCAGAGTCCCAGAAGGCTGTTCGTCGTGCTCGCGCTGTTCGTATCACCAATCAAGGGGTCATGAAAGATCAGATCAATGCTGTGGGAGACTATGATGAAAACTACAATCCGGATGCTTGGATTTTTCCTACTGTGGGTGCTGGACTCAATAATTGGAAAGCTGAAGATGTTATCCCTATCTCCTTTAGTCAGGAGTAAATACTATTACTGTGTTGTTGCTTTTAAGTTTGTAATTTCTTGAACAATTAAAACTCTCAAGCCTTGTGCCTTACCCAGGGCACAATGGTGTGCTTGTTACGGGATGTCATTTCATTTGCATACTTCATTCAATAAAATCAGTGGACGTTTCGTTTTCGTAAATATTGTGTTCCTTGTCTTTCTTTTCTTTTCTTTTTGTTTTATCAGCTATGTGTTCTTACACACACCCACATCACTAAAATGCAGATCCTCATCCACTCTGGATCCTGTTGATAACAGTTCTACTATTGCCAATTATAATTTCGAGAATCCGATCTATCAAACTGAAGACGGAAATGAGGACGATTGTGAAGTACCTGTAGAGCTTGCTAGGTTGTTACAACAAGAAGAGAAAGCCATACAGCCACATGAAGAGCCAGTCGAAGTTGTGAATCTGGGAACTGAAGAAGGCAGGAAAGAGGTCAAGATAGGGGCTGATTTAGAGGATAGTGTCAAGAGCAGGTTGATTCAGATGTTACGTGACTATGTGGAGATCTTTGCCTGGTCCTATGAAGATATGCCAGGGTTAGATACAGCCATTGTGGTTCACCGTTTACCAGTAAAAGAAGATTGTCGTCCAAAGAAACAGAAGGTTCGTCGTATGCGTCCTGAGATGTCAGAAAAGATCAAGGCAGAGGTAATGAAACAGTTTGACGCAGGGTTCTTAGCTGTGACTTCTTATCCTCAGTGGGTTGCAAATGTGGTACCAGTTCCTAAGAAAGATGGTAAGGTACGTATGTGTGTAGACTACAGGGATCTGAACAAGGCTAGCCCCAAAGATGACTTCCCACTTCCTCATATTGATGTTCTGGTAGACAACACGGCTCAGCATAAGGTATTCTCTTTTATGGATGGTTTCTCTGGTTACAATCAAATCAAGATGGCTCCTGAAGATATGGAGAAGACAACATTTGTTACACAGTGGGGCACTTTTTGTTATAAGGTGATGCCATTTGATTTGAAGAATGCAGGGGCAACATATCAGCGTGCTATGGTGGCTTTGTTTCATGATATGATTCATCATGAGATAGAGGTATATGTAGATGATATGATAGCCAGGTCTCAGAATGAAGAGCAACATCTTGATCATTTGCATAAATTGTTTGAGAGGTTGAAGAAATACAAGTTGAGGTTGAACCCAAACAAGTGTACTTTTGGAGTTAGATCTGGTAAGCTCTTGGGTTTCATTGTCAGTGGAAAAGGTATTGAAGTGGATCCTGCAAAAGTGAAAGCTATACGAGAGATGCCAGCTCCCCGTACTGAGCAGGAGGTTAGAGGTTTCTTGGGACGATTGAATTACATTGCAAGATTTATTTCCCAATTAACTGCCATCTGTGAGCCAATCTTCAAGTTGTTGAAGAAAGATCAGGTGATGGAATGGAATGATGAGTGCCAGACTGCCTTTGATTAAATCAAGAGATACCTGCTAGAACCTCCAATTTTGATGCCACCAGTTGATGGAAGACCCTTGATTATGTACTTAACAGTGTTAGACAACTCAATGGGGTGTGTGTTGGGACAACATGACGAGTCTGGTCGAAAAGAGCAGGCAATATACTACCTTAGCAAAAAGTTTACCGACTGTGAAACAAGATACTCACTGCTCGAGAAAACTTGCTGCGCTTTGGCATGGGCTGCTCGCCGACTAAGACAGTATATGTTGACTCACACTACCTTATTGATTTCGAAGATGGATCCAATCAAATACATATTCGAGAAACCTGCTCTCTCCGGAAGAATTGCAAGATGGAAAATGATCTTAACAGAATATGACATACAGTATACTACTCAGAAGGCCATTAAGGGAAGTGTTGTAGCAGATCATTTGGCTCATCAAGCAGTAGATGATTACCAGTCAATGAGTTTTGAGTTTCCTGATGAAGACATTATGATTATTACCAAAGAACCTGGACAATATGACGGACCTGAACAAGGATCCCGATGGACTATGGTTTTTGATGGTGCCTCTAATGCACTTGGTAATGGTGTTGGTGTTGTGATTAGTTCCCCTGAAGGTTGTCATACCCCGATTACTGCCAGACTTTGTTTCTATTGTACCAATAACATGGCTGAGTATGAGGCATGTATCATGGGTATTAAAGCTGCTATTGATATGAAGATTTAGTTTCTTGATGTGCATGGAGATTCAGCCCTGGTAGTAAGTCAGATCAAAGGAGATTGGGATACCAAGCATGATAATCTCATTCCTTACAGAGAGTATGTGTTATCTTTGATCCCACATTTTAAAGAGATTACCTTTGGACATATTCCACGAAGAGAGAATCAGTTGGCAGATGCATTAGCCACCATGGCATCCATGTTTGAGATCAGCTGGGATGATGAAGCTCCCAAGATTACTGTTGATAGATTTGAAAAGCCTGCATACTGCAATGAAATTGACACAGAAGGGGCAGAGGAAAAACCTTGGTTCTATGAAGTAAAAAGATATCTTGAAGCTCAGGAGTTCCCTGAAGGGGCATCTGTCAAAGATAGGAAATTTCTGAGAAGGTTCTCTGCTAAGTTCTTTTTGAGTAATGGCATTTTGTACAAGCGCAATCATGATTCAACTTTGCTTCGTTGTGTGGATAAGAAGGAAGCAATTGAGATTATGGAAGATATGCATGATGGGATCTTTGGCACTCATTCTAGTGGTCATACTATGGCAAAGAAGATATTGAGAGCAGGTTACTATTGGTCTACCATGGAATCTGATTGCTATCAACACTCCAGAACATGTCACAAGTGTCAAATCTATGCTGATAAAGTCCATGTACCTCCATCACCACTGAATGTGTTGACTGCTCCTTGGCCTTTTGCCATGTGGGGCATTGATATGATTGGTGAGATCAAGCCTACTGCTTCTAATGGACATCGTTTCATCCTGGTTGCTATTGATTACTTCACGAAGTGGGTGGAGGCAGCTTCATTTGCATCTGTTACTAAGAATGTTGTGGCTCGATTCATTAAGAATAATCTTATATGTAGGTATGGCATCCCTGAAAGGATTATCACTGACAATGGCTCTAATCTGAACAACACTATGATTACTGATCTCTGCACGTAGTTCAAGATTAAGCATCATAACTCTTCTCCGTATCGTCCGAAGATGAATGGGGCAGTTGAAGCTGCTAATAAGAACATTAAGAAGATTGTACAGAAGATGACTGTTACTTACAAGGATTGGCATGAGATGTTACCATTTGCTCTTCATGGTTATCGTACCACAATACGTACTTCAACAAGGGCAACCCCATTCTCCTTAGTTTATGGTATGGAAGCAGTTCTGCCCATTGAAGTTCAGATTCCCTCCTTAAGAATTATGAGGGATGCAGGCTTGGATGAAGATGAGTGGATTCAGACTCGACTTGACCAGATAAATTTGATTGATGAGAAGAGGTTAGCAGCAGTTTGTCATGGCCAGATGTACCAGAAACGAATGATCAAGGCTTTTAACAAGAAGGTTAAGCCAAAGGTATATCAGGTTGGTGACTTGGTAATCAAGCGTATCATATTACCACAGGGTGATCCTAGGGGCAAATGGACTCCTACATATGAAGGACCATTTGTAGTCAAAACAGTATTCTCAGGAGGTGCCATGATACTCACTACTATGGATGGTGAATATTTCCCACAACCTGTAAACGCAGACATAGTTAAAAAATACTACGCATGAAAAGAGACCCGCTAGGTTGACAGGCCTAGGTAAAAATAAGGGCATCCCGGCAAACCAAAAGGGTTTGGGCAAAAATTAGGGATATATATAAAAAGATGTACACCCGGCAAGTCGAAAACCTGAAAAGGCGGCTTGGGCAAAAAAGGGTATCCCGGTGGATTGAAAACCTGAAAGGGCAATCCAGGCAAAAGTTAGGGATTAAAGCGTATGACTATGTCTCGTTTGGATCACCTATGAAACTGCAACCAGTTGTGTTACTTACTCAAGCTCGAACAGTTAAAGCTCAATCCAATCGTTTCCGTCTCAACAGCAGAAGATGAGATACTTGAAGATAATGGCAATAGTAGAATTGAAACTCAATAGGATTATTTCCCACATAGCTGATTTTCCTTGTTTTGTAAAAAAAACTTTATGACAAAATCCTCTTACTAGGGTTTATGTCTCCTTGTACAAACTTACCCATGTATGGGTCACTTCTTGATATAAATAAAATTCCATCTTTGAATCCAGATTTACTTTTACCCTATTTACATAAGCGAAACGTCCATTGGTTGTGTTTGAATATATGTATGCTTTTGAATATGATTGATGTTTACCAGAAATGCATGTATGCTTAATATGATTGATGTTTACCATAAAGGCATGAAAATGCAGTAATAGTATTTACTAAGGACGAACGAGGGAAGGATTTCAACGAAGCTTCACCGGTTCATCTCTACAAAACAGTTACAAACCCTCAGTAGGACAAATCCATCTTCATAAAGTCACATCTCCCCTGGAATTTATATCCATCTCTTTTATCCTCATACGGATATTCGGGAATTTACTTTCCAATAGGAGTACGACGAACGAAGACGGGAGGTTATATATACCCTACTATCAAACGAAGCCGGAAGGTTATGTATACCTTGCTATCCCCAGCAGACGGGAGGTTATATATACCTTGCTATCCCCAGCAGACGGGAGGTTATACTATCCCCAGCATACGGGAGGTTATGTATAATATATTATCAAACAAGACGGGAACGAGTTCCTCATATTCTTCAGCAGCGAATCGGGATTTATTTTCCCGGGCCAGCATTTGTTATACGAAAATATCCAGACGCTTCAGGCTGCATGATGCACACATACATCATTTACATCATATCATACATATACCTAGATACATAATACATTACTTAAGTGCATCATATTATACATGCATACACAATACATAAACTAATATTATCATACAGAATGCTACCTTGTTGTCAGGTTAATTCTCCAGCAAACAGACTTGTGACTATCAGGACTGCTTTATCCTCCTGAAGGTCATCATTCCCTCAGGACTGCTTTATCCTCCTGAAAGCTTCTTATACCTCAGGACGTTGTTATCCTCCTGAAAGCATATTATCTCCTCGGGACGTTGTTTATCTTCCTGAAAGCTATCATCACTTCCTCAGGATGTTGTTTATACTCCTGAAAGCATATTATTACTTTGGGCCGTTATTATCTTCCCAAAGGTTACCACTTCCTCAGGACGTTGTTATCCTCCTGAAAGCATATTATTACTTTGGGCCGTTGTTATCTTCCCAAAGGTTACCACTTCCTCAGGACGTTTTTATCCTCCTGAAAGCATATTATCTCCTCGGGACGTTATTTATCTTCCTGAAAGCTATAACCCCTACCTCAGGACGTTGTTTATCCTCCTGAAAGCACATTATTACCTCAGAACGTTGTTTATCTTTCTGAAAGCATATCATTCCCTCAGGATTGCTTTATTCTCCTGAAAGCATATTATTACCTCAGGACTGCTTTATCCTCCTGAAAGCTATCATTTTACCTTCATATTTTGGACTGCTTTATCCTCCAAGAAATGTACCTGAAGAATTTTTCTCCAAGTGGCATCTTTAAGCCCACTCAAGCATATACAACCAATCATCAATATCATTCTACGCGCCGGTGAGTGCAAATTTTTGGGCTTTTGTGTTCAATCCCCTTCAACCTTCCAGGTCACGACTGGCAAATATACCAATCTAACCCCTCAGGTTTCAGAAAATTGAACAGGGGCAGCTGTTGCACCCCAAAATTTGCCCTCACAATACAAGACTTTGTGTGCTAAGAAGGTTCACAAGGTTCACAAGACCTTTCATGAGGTTCATGAAGTCTACAAGACACTTTATGAGGTTCACAAGACCTCCCATGAGGTTCACAAGGTTCACAAGACCTTTCATGAGGTTCATGAAGTCTACAAGACACTTTATGAGGTTCACAAGACCTCCCATGAGGTTCACAAGGTTCACAAGACCTTTCATGAGGTTCATGAAGTCTACAAGACACTTTATGAGGTTCACAAGACCTCCCATGAGGTTCACAAGGTTCACAAGACATCTTATGATGGTTCACAAGGTTCACAAGACATCTTATGATGGTTCACAAGGTTCACAAAGTTCACAATGGGTCAGAAGAGTTGACAATTCCCTCAAACAATGCACCTCCTAAGCAGTGCATCTAAAACTAGGGTTTTGACTTTAATCAGGCTAAATGAACTTCCAAGACTTCAAGTGAGCTTCATAACATCTTATAAGTGTTTAAGAATCCCCATGACAAGTTTTAATACTTTTCCCAAAGGTTTGCTCAGTCAGATGATCAGATAGGTCAAAATCAGTCAAAGCAGTTAAAAAGTCAAACTGAGGTCAACTGTGGTCAACCCAAAGTCAAACTTCATGATTTTTTCCAACATCAAGTATATGAAGTAAAATTCATAATTTGATCAAGGGTTGATCATGATTCATCAAGGAGATTTCAGATCATCAAGAATCAGGAGTTTCTAAATTAGGGTTTCCTTAGTAAAAGTCAACTAAACTTTGACCAGCCATAACTTTCACATACTTCATCACCAAGTCACCATCCAAATCTCATTTTGAAGGAAATTGAATTCTCTACAACTTTGTGTCTCACAAGCCAAGCCCAAAAATGCTTCATTTGGAAGGTATGAGCTAAGACATTATAGGTCCTTTTGAAAGTCAACAAAAAGTCAACAACTTCAAAAGAGCATAACTTGAGAATGGTAAATGATATGGACATGAAACCAGTGGGGTTGGTTAAAGGACTCTTAAAGCTTTCCAAAATGTCCAAGAACACCCTCATATCATTAAAATTGAAGGATGTGTGCCCTTGCAAAGTTGTGAAATTTTTTGTTGGTTTATGAAGAAAATGGAGGTCTAAAACTAATTTCTTCTAAATGGGCTTGCTATATGATGACCCAATCTATACTATGACCTCATGCACGACCCAAGTCAACAAAAATCAGATTTTTTATCATTTTATTTTTATTTATTTTGATTTAATTCATTAAAAATCATTTTAAATTAAAATAAAATATAAAAGTCTAAGATTTAAAAAAGATTAAGCTTCTAGAAATTCATAAATATGATTGGAATCAAAGAGGTAAGAGGATCATGATAATTGGCCTAAAATAGCAAGTGTTTATGCAAAAATATTTGATTTTTCAAAGCTTATCTTTTTGAATCTTTTTTTTCAAATTTTTCACACAAGCATTGATCTTTTCTGACCTAATTGATCATACTATAAGTACATGAGGTAACCCTAACAAGAGCAGACAGATTCCTGCCTCCCAAGAGTAAGTTTCAAAAACCAAAAATCATCCAAAAAACCAATTTTCGGATTCTTCATTTGAGGGCATTTGAAGGTATTCTAAAGACACAGCAATGATCCCTAGGCTTCACTGAATGTGTATCAATGATCATTTGCATTCAAAACCACTCATATGGCATAAACCGAATCAAGCTTTGTTCTTGAATATGAGTTTTTCGATTTCACATGTTTGCTTGATTTAAATGAAATTTGATGATTGTTTGATGTTTGTGATGAAGCTAGGAATGTTTCTGGACAGCTATCTTGAAGTTTGGTACCCCCAATCGTATTTCACCATTGTTAGGGTTTGAATGGCCAATTTAGGGTTTTACGATTTAGACAATATAAATAAATTCTAACAACGTGGATTGATTGTATGAATCATAAGGAATTCATTGGTATAAACAATTTGATGTAATTGTACCATTTGCTTGATGTTTGAATTTCGCAGGACATGAACATAGAAGAACTTGCATGAAATTTCGCAGGAAAAGTTGTATCAATTTTCGCAGGTATCATGAAGAAGATGAAGACCCCTGCGCGCGAATTTCAAATTTAAACTTTTGTTTTAAAATATTATGAATTGTGTCTGTTTTTATTTCACAAGCTTGCGCTTGTCCCAGTGGTGAAGCATGCGCGTATATTGTAGGAGGGCAGGAGTTCGAATCCTGGCTTCAACCCCTTTTGCTTATCTTTCCAGATATTTAGCCATTTTAATATATTATGAATTATGGTGAGGTTATGTACAGGTGCGCTCTCCCAGCTGGATTGGTTAAGGTGTTTGTGTGATTGCTTGAAGGTCCTGGGCTCGATTCCCCCCAGGCCTTTTGCTTTTTCTTTCTTTTTTCTGATTTTCAGGTTTAAGGCATAAAACAAATTCCTCTCCTTTCCTTGTCACCCGCGCGCTGGTAGCCTGGTGGTGGATGTTGCTGGTTTGAGTGCATGAAGGCAAGAGGTGCTGGGTTCAAATCCCAGCCAGGTAAGTTTTCTTTTTTTTTCTATTTGTTTTCTATTTGTTTTGATTATTATTAATGTTAATTAATTAAAATTATAATCTTAATTTAATCCTAATAATATGTTTTAAAATAAATTGTTTTCTTTTATTAATATGTATATATTGTAATTTATTTAATTAAATTAATATTTAACATTTAACATTTTTTTTTATAAAACCTAATTTATTTTTAAAACCCTAATTTTCTTCTTTTATTTATATTCTTAAACTTCATTAAAATTCTTGAATTAATATTTGTTAATATATAAATTGTTTATAACTCAAATTTTTGTATGTAAGTATAATTTAAAATTAAAATGCTTAATTTATTTTTTATAATATGAAAATATTCTCTAATTGTTTATATTTCAATTTTTGCATGTAAATAATTTTTATTATATGTTTAAAAATATGTAAAAATTGCTAATTTAATTTTTATAATTATAATTTATTTTTCATAATATGTTCATAATTGATTTAATTTTTATAATTTACATATAACTTCAAATTTTATAATAATTAATATAATTGTTCATATTTTCTTAAAATTTTGTTTATTATAATATCTTTATTTGTTTCATTATTAATATTAATTATGTTTATATGATTATTACTAACCCCATTAATTTGTTATTATTTTTTATTATTATTATTATTTTCACTAACCCAATTTTTATTATTATTATTAATATTTTGCTTATTTATTTAAATTGCTTTTATTATTATTATTGTAATTGCTCCTGGATGTAATATTTTATAATGTTTAAATTATTTATTTTATGCCATGGTTAGTAAAAATAGGGAGTGTAACATGTATGTTTATTTAAAATTAATTTAGGTCATCTAATTTAAAGATAAATATTAAAATTGTACACTCACACACGTAAGTCGATCTTTGATCGCCATCTCACTTTCTAGGGTTACCTCTCATTGTTGCCTCATCAAAAGGTCAAGTGGGGTGTACAAAGCAAAAAGTCCCTCAAAGTAAAGTCATCTAGTCCCTTAACAGATAAAAGATCAAGTCCCTTTCGAATGTTGCCTTCATAATGATCTTGTCCCTTCCGAATAAAGATGACAGTCCCTCCAAAATTGCTTAATACACCCCACAGTTGCCTACATTAAACAGATGACCCTTACTTGTCCCTCACATCCAAGGTAATGACTACCTATTCCTTAATAATAGGGATAGTCTTACCATTTAAAGGATTCAAGAACAGAAAAGACTTAAACTTAGGGTAGGTTCCTCATAGTTACTTGCTCACTCTTCAAAACTTTTCAAACACTTCACAATTTCAAACAATTTTCAAACGCAAGTTTTTTACGCATCCGTACATGGATCATTATCAAACTCTTATGAAAATTTTTATCCACACACTTCACATTTTCAAAAACAATTCAAAGTGAGCTAAGTAACTAAGAGCCCATGGATAACCATGGATGTAAAGGGTGCTAACACCTTCCCTTTACATAACCTACCCCCCGGACCCAAAAATCTTTTAAAAAGGTCTTTCCTGTTCTTTTATGCCTTTCCTTTGGATAAAATAAAAGTCGGTGGCGACTCTTGCTATCCGCAACATAACTAAAGTCAGTTCTCACACCGTGTTACACCAGGATTCTTTCTTGGCTTGCTTTGTAATGAGCCTCGAAAGTATCCCTTTGCTCTTTCAATTGGATCCAGGATCTCTGTAAGTCTTCCATGTCAGTAGGCATGTCTGGGTGAAGGATGGTATAAGCAGTATCTCCTTCAGCAACAGGTTCCATGGTAACTGGTAGGATAACAGGATATGGCATCATGAGAGTCTGAGCACGAGATCGTACCCATCTGAGATAAGCTTCCATAGGAATAGTGTACTTAGGCTCCAGTGTCTTGCTGTTAACCCTGTTTACATTTCCCTATGCTCGTATGAATCTCTGACGGTAACCTTGAAGATCGTTGTCGTAGTCAAACACAATGCCCTGAATCAACATGTCATGTGGGCCATCACTCTGAGCGTAACCAAACTGTCGTAAAGCTAGGGAGGGGTTGTAGGTGATGCCTCCTCTTATGCCTAGAAGTGGCACATTAGGAAACTCCCCACAACGGTCAATGATAGTGACATTCTCCATAGATCTGGAGCACCAATGGATATCTGAATGGGAGAGTGACATGATCCTTTTAGACCATCTGAACCCTTGTTCATTCTTCATCACTGAGCGAGGAAGGTGAGAAATAAACCACCTAGATAGCAGAGGTATGCAGCACATCAGAGTTCCCTTTGCCCTTGTGGTACGAGTATGAAGAGAATGTAGGATGTCTCCAAGCAATGTAGGCACTGGATTGTGACTCAGGAATATGTTGATGGCATGAATGTCTATGAACTGATCTGGATTGGGGAACAATACTAAGCCATATATCAGCAAGGCTAAGATCTCCTCAAAAGCATCATAGCTCATGGCCTTCAAGAACACTTGAGCTTTATCCATTAATACCTTAGCAAGAATACCCTTGACTCCGCTTCTCGTTTCTAGAACAATGTCAGACTTCTTCAGATGTAGAGTTGCAGCAATAACCTCTGGTTTAAGCTCCTTCTCCAAGCCTGTGAAGGGTCTTTGACCAAGAACAGGTATCCCCAGAAGTTTAGAGAACTCTTCCATTGTAGGAACCAGCTGATAATCAGGGAATGTAAAGCAATGGTGCTTAGGGTCAAATAACTGAAACAGAACACTCATCATGTCTTCATTGAACCCTGAGGTGACTAGATCCAATAGGTGACCATGTCTCTTGATGAATTGGGAGTGATCAGACACTTGAGAAACCAACTCTTTAAGCTTAGCAGGTATGCCCACAAAGTTGATCCTGATGGTGTTTCTACGAGCATAAGCCATGACCTGCAACAAAGAACAAAGATAAATTCTTTGGTCCTTGAAATGGTTAGTGAAAATGCTATGCTTATGATGCATGATGATGTCATGATGTTATGTTCAATCACAAACATGTGGCACACACAAACAAGTCACACAATAGCCCTAGGTTTGAAGGCTTGCATGAGGTTTAAAGGTAAGTACCCTCCCCTGAAGTTTAGTTGGTTCATCCTGTCCTATAAAGTAACCAGGTTCTAAGGGATCTCAATATCATTGATCCTTCACAAGGGTTGTTGTTCAGTAGGCAACTTACTTGCCAACCAAAACCCTCCAAGTTCAGAATCTCAATGAGTGTAGCATCGAGTATCAACCAACTTCAGTCTTCACCAAAGCCGGTTATCTCACTACTTTCTAAAGGCCAGGATGGGATAACTAGGGTTCTAAAAGTTAGTTAGTGTATTGACAACATATGGCAGCCTCATATTATCCTCAACTTGACTTAAGGAACATAAGCACCAACCAAGAAGTCACACTAACTATGGCCACCAGATCAACCATATCGGTATACGCCGTACAGTTTCCTTGGTCTATTGCCATTTACCTAAGGTACACTAGATCCGGGTTAGGATCTTTCACACATAAAGCCCAACAAGTAATATAAAGCAAACAAGGCAAACAATTTAATAGTGATCTAATTCCTAAGGGTACCCCTCTTTAATATTAAGTCCCCAGCAGAGTCGCCAGTTTTGTAACACGGTGGGAGAACTGACTTTAGTTATGTTGCGGATAGCAAGAGTCGCCACCGACTTTTATTTTATCCAAAGGAAAGGCATAAAAGAACAGGAAAGACCTTTTAAAAGATTTTTGGGTCCGGGGGGTAGGTTATGTAAAGGGAAGGTGTTAGCACCCTTTACATCCATGGTTATCCATGGGCTCTTAGTTACTTAGCTCACTTTAAAATGTTTTTGAAATGTGTAGTGTGTGAATAGAAATTTTCTTAAATGTTTATAATGATCCATGTACGGATGCGTATAAACCTTTGTTTTGAAAATTGTTTGAAATGTGTGAAGTGTTTGAAAAGTTTTTGAAGATTGAGCAAGTAACTATGAGGAACCTACCCTAATTTTTAAGTCTTTTCTGTTCTTAAATATCCTTTAAGTGGTAAGACTATCTCTATTATTAAGGAATAGGTAGTCATTACCTTGGATGTGTGGGACAAGTAAAGGGACATCTGTTTAATGTAGGCAACTGTAGGGTGTATTAAGCAATTCTGAAGGGACTGTCATCATTATTCGAAAGGGACAAGATCATTATGAAGGCAACCATTAAGGGACTTGATCTTTTATTGTTAAGGGACTAGATGACTTTATTTTTTGAGGGACTTTTGCTTTATACACCCTACTTGACCTTATGATTAGGCAACAATGAGAGGTAACCCTAGAAAGTGAGGTGGCGATCAAAGATCGACTTACATGTGTGAGTGTTCAATTTTAAATATTTATCTTTTGAATTAAGTGATCTAAATTAATTTTAAATAACATACATGTTTACATTCCCTATTTTTACTAACCATGACATAAAAATAAATAATTTAAACATTTAAAAAAATATTACATCCAGGAACAGTTACAATAATAATAATAAGAGCAATTTTAAATAAATAAGCAAAATAAATAAATAAGCAAAATAAATAAATAAGCAAAATAAATTTAGGTTAGTAGAAATAATAATAATAACAATTTAAAAATAAATGGGGTTAGTAATAATCATATAATCATAATTAATAATAATAATAAGCAAAAATATTATAATAAACAAAATTTAAAAGTTAATAAGAAAATGCATACAATCATATTAAAAATTAAATCAATTATGAACATATTATGAGAAATAAATTATAATTACTAAATTTGCAATTTTTAGAAATTATTTACATGTATAATTAATCATAAACAATTAGAGAATATTTTCATATTATAAATAAATTGAGCATTTTAATTTTTACACATATTTATCTACAAAATTTTAAATTATAAACAATTTATGTATTTAATAAAAATTAGATTAAATATAAATAATAAGATTAAACAAAAATAGAAGAAAAAGAAATTAGGTTTTTTTTGAAATTATTAAGATTAAATTAGGGTTTATAGAAAAATATATTTTTAGGGTTTTACTAATTTTAAACAAAATAGCATGAATATAGCAAATAAATTGAAAATAATAGTAAAATATAAAAAAAATGAAGAAATTGACCAAAAAGTAAGGACCTGGGATTTGAACCCAGGTCCCTTACCTCAATCCTCAAAGTGCAAAACCAGCCAGGCTACCTGCGCGCGTTGATATAAAGGGAGGAGCTGATCATTATATTATAAATCCATTGAATAAATGAACTTAAGCCAAAAAAATTGTTGGAGACTGGTTTCGATCCCCTGACCATTGCTCCATATGCGCGTGTATCCACCAACTGAGCTAAGCAACATTTATGAAATAAAACAGAAGACAATTCATAATATTTTAAAACAAAAATTCAAATTTGAAATTCGCGCGCAGGGATCTTCATCTTCTTCCTCTGGCCATACGAATTTTGCTGCGAAAACTATTGCGAATTTTCCTGCGATTTTCAAACGGCAGCAATACCTACGAAATTCAAACACCAACGAAACAGCAAAATTTCATGAAATTGAAAACATCATTGAGTTCCTGACAACATTTGCAATCGTCTTGGGTCTTTAGAATTTATTTATGTTTGTCAAATGCTAAAACCCTAAATGGGGGCCGAAACCCTAATAATGGTGAAATTCACCTCAGGCATCCAAACTTCAATCAATTTGTCCAGACACAATCCAAAACTCATCACAAACCAATAAATAACATCAAAATTCGTTAGTATTGCTTAAATATGAGAAATCGAAAACAAAAATATCAAGAACAAGATGCATTCGGTTTATGCCATATGAATAGTTTTGGATGCAAATGAGGGTTGGGATTAGTTTCTGGATGTCCAAAGAATCATTCTATGTCCTTGAATTACCTTCAAATGCACTGGAAGAGAGAAACCGAAATTGAAATTTGGTGTGGTTTTTTGAAAATTTGGAACTTACCCTTGAGGCCAGAATTTCGTGTCTTGTGATTAGGGTTGTCTCAAGTACTTATAGAGCAGTGAATTAGGTCAGAAACATTTGATATTTGTGTGAAGAATTTGATCCAAAAAGATTCAAAAAGATAGCCTTTGAAAATCAAATATTTTTGCATAAACACTTGCTATTTTAGGCCAATCAACATGATCTTCTTACTACTTTGATGCCAATCATCTTAATGAATTTCTAGAAGCTCAATCATATTTAAATCTTTGACTTTTATATTTTATTTTAATTTAAAATGATTTTTAATGAATTAAATCAAAATAAATAAAAATAAAATGATAAAAAATCTGATTTTTGTTGACTTGGGTCGTGCATGAGGTTATAGTATGGATTGGGTCATCATATGGCAAGCCCATTTGGAAGAAATTGGTTTTAGACCTCCATTTTCTTCATAAACCAACCAAAAATTTCCCAACTTTGCAAGGGCACATATCCTTCAATTTTAATGCTATGAGGGTGTTCTTGGACATTTTGGAAATCTTGGAGAGTCCTCTAACCAACCCCACTGGTTTCATGTCCATATCATTTACCATTCTCAAGTTATGCCCTTTTGAAGTTGTTGACTTTTTGTTGACTTTCAAAAGGACCTATAATGTCTTAGCTCATACCTTCCAAATGAAGCATTTTTGGGCTTGGCTTGTGAGACACAAAGTTGTAGAGAATTCAATTTCCTTCAAAATGAGCTTTGGATGGAGACTTGGTGATGAAGAATGTGAAAGTTATGGCTGGTAAAAGTTCAGTTGACTTTTACTGAGGAAACCCTAATTTAGAAACTCCTGATTCTTGATGATCTGAAATCTCCTTGATGAATCATGATCAACCCTTGATCAAATGATGAATTTTACTTCATATACTTGATGTTGGCAAAAAATCATGAAGTTTGACTTTGGTTTGACCACAGTTGACCTTAGTTTGACTTTTTAACTGCTTTGACTGATTTTGACTTATCTGATCATCTGACTGAGCAAACTTTTGAGAAAAGTCTTGAAACTTGTCATGGGGGTTCTTACACACATATAAGATGTTATGAAGCTCACTTGAAGTCTTGGAAGTTCATTTAGCCTGATCAAAGTCAAAACCCTAGTTTTGGATGCACTGCATAGGAGGTGCATTGTCTGAGGGAATTGTCAACTCTTCTGACCAATTGTGAACTTTGTGAACCTTGTGAACCATCATAAGATGTCTTGTGAACCTTGTGAACCTCATGGGAGGTCTTGTGAACCTTGTGAACCTCATAAAGTGACTTGTAGACTTCATGAACCTCATGAAAGGTTTTTGTAAGCATTGTGAATCTTGTGAACCTTGTGAACCTCATAAAGTGACTTGTAGACTCCATGAACCTCATGAAAGGTCTTGTAAGCATTGTGAATCTTGTGAACCTTGTGAACCTTCTTAGCACACAAAGTTTTGTATTTGTGAGGGCAAATTTTGGGGTGCAACAACATCTCATGCCAATCCTTATATTTCATAACCATCTTCTGAATGATCTTTTGGATATTCTTATTTATAGCTTCAACAACCCCATTCATCTTCAGTCTATAAGGACAAGAATTATGGTGTTGAATCTTGAATTCTTCACACAACTCTTTCATCATCTTATTATTCAAGTTCGAACCATTATCAGTAATGATTCTATTCAGAACACCATATTTGCAAATAATATGATTCTTGATAAACCAAACCACAACTTGCTTGGTCATATTAGCATACGATGTCGCTTCTACCCATTTGGTGAAGTAATCAATAGCCACAAGAATAAAGCAATGTCCATTTGAAGCCCTGGATTCAATCATGCTAACCATATCAATTCTGCACATAGAGAAAGGCCATGGGGAAGAAATAACATTAAGATGAGTTGGTGGCACATGAATCTTATCATCATAGACTTGGCACTTATGGCACTTCTTCACATACTTACAATAATCAGATTCCATTGTCAGCCAATAGTAACCTACTCTCAACATCTTTTTAGCCATTGCATGCCCATTGGCATGAGTACCAAAAGATCCTTCATGAATTTATTTCATTAACATGTCTGCTTCGTGTTTATCCACGCAACTGAGCAAAACCATATCAAAATTCCTCTTGTAAAGCACATTCCCATTCATGAAGAAATTGCCTGCCAATATCCTCAAAGTCCATTTATCTTTACTCGATACCCCAAGTGGGTATTCTTGACTCTGGAGAAAGAATTTAATATCATGATACCAAGGCTTGTCATCATGAACCACTTCAACTGAAAACACATGAGTTGGTATCTCAAGTCGTATTACACTAATCATAAGAACTTCATTCAACTAATTCACCTTTATCATAGAAGTTATGGTTGCCAAAGCATCGACAATCAGATTCTCATCGCGAGGCACATAATGAAACTCAAAGTGAAGAAATTTCATATCCTTCTAGCATAATCTCTATATGGATTCAAGTGAGGTTGATGAGTTACCCACTTACCTTTGATCTGATTAATTACCAAGGATGAATCTACATACACATCAAGATTCTTAATCCTCAAATCAATAACTTCTTCGAGACCCATAATACAGGTTTCATACTCAACTTCATTATTAGTACAACTCCATCCCATAATGAGTGACATATTTTACTATCTCACACATATTATGGAAAAACAATAAATAAAAGAAAGAGAAAAGGCTTAAATAGTATTTTCGTCCTTGTATGTTAGCGAGATTTTGGTTTTCGTCCCTATAAATTACTTTATTTTTGGTTTTCTTCCCTATATTTCACATTCGCATTCGTTTTAGTCCCTAAAATAAAAATCTGCAGGAATATTCGCAGGAAAATCCATAGGAAAGTTGCGGATTTTGGTTTTAGGGACTAAATTGCAAGCAAAAAGTAAGATATAGGGACGAAACCCAAAAAAAAAGTTACACCAAAAACTCGCTAATTTACAGGGACTAAAACACTATTTAAGCCAAAAGAAAATTAATTGTATCGGCCAGTGTGTGATTTAAGTCAATGGTCGACAAATATCCATCCAACAAACTCGGTGAGATTCTTATAAGATCATCTCCAATGAACAAGGTAAAAAGACAGGACCATGGAATGAACTTTTCCTATCAACACATAAGAAGGATATCAATGAAATGATAATGATCATTAGATATAAGGATTACGAAATACTAACATACCTCTGTGACGTCATGTTGATAACATGACTCCTTTAGAGAAGTTATCCACAAAGAAGGTTTCAAACACCATAATCTAATAGATATTTTCCTTAGAATGACACATGATCAGAGCAATTAGGAGGTGTTTATCTTCCTTAGGAGGACACATGATTAGAGCAATTAGGAGGTGCAAAACAATCATACCATACCCTAAATGATCCCATGACATTTGTCCTCGTATACATAAGTACAAAGTAGAACGTTCTAGGTCCCTAAAAACAATACTTTTAAAGTATAATGAAATTTATAAATCAAAACGCAAATTATTAAAATTCTAAAATCTCTCACTTTAGACCATCACTGACTTAGGCACAAAATGCTTACAAGTATCCCCTCGACCGACATACCAAATCATAAAGATATGAAGACCCTCGGTAGATTTCACCAATGTATCTCAGCTCATTCTTTAAATTGTGAAATGGAAAGGTCCTTTAAAGACAATTGATGTTGAATGTAGAAATCAATCTTCAACATTTCCACCACCTTATTTGACAATAGGTATAATGGTGAACAAAAGAAGAAAGACAACAATGAAACTGACACTAATGATGGAGCCATGCCGATCTTTGGCAAATGGGATCTTCATAGTCACCCAAGAACCTCTAGATGGACAACTAACACTTTCAACACCCATGGATTTCCAGTTCTCCAACCTCCACCACCACTGATTCCTTTACTGATTGTAGGCATCTCAGTCATTGATTTCTTTATCAATCAAGGACTTTGCCAACCCCCTTTATTTTTTTACCATCAAACAATGATAATATACCATTATTAACTCCTTTGACCCCTTGTAGGTGATGAAAAAATAAACATATTGATAAGAGTTATGTTAGTTTCCATTCAAAGGAAGTTGAAGGTGATGAAAGAACTGAATGGGAGGCTTCAGTGGATCAAAATAACTAATTTTGACCATCAGGCGCAACTAGTTCCATGAAGGATTAGTCGAGGACTGATACGAGTTAATGATGAAATAATAATATGTGTTAAATACCATTTAAAATTATCCCAACACCACAAACTTCGAAGTCAAAAACACAAATCCCATTCTCAGATGTCACAAGGACGTTTACCCTTAAAATATCGTCATTATCGTCTCTCTCACAGGAGTCACCATAGTGAGTTGTCACCCCCGTATCCTTTTAAAAGGTTTAGGAAATGAGGAAGATAACGATGCATAGGTACGAGTACGTACCCGGTACAGGTACTAGTACTGGTACATGATACAACATTTAAAAACAATCAAGATACATGTACATTAATAAGAAATAAGAAATTTCTATAAAATGTATGAGTAGAGAACTAAACTGATAGGTTCATAACAAAATACAACTATAAAAAATTGAAAAAAAATAATAATAATGATAAGATACAGTAAAAAAACACATAAATATACTATATTGATATTTGAGAAAACTATAAATTTCATTCAAACCGAATAATGAGAAAAAATGAAGTACCACGAGTACCATACGAGTACCTCGTGTCGCACCTCGAAAAATATGACTGTGGGAAAAGATTATTCAAAGAGAGTTGCCACCGAACTTAATTTATTCCAGTGAAGGAAAAGGAAAATATCGAGAAAACCTTTTAAGGAAAGGAAAATGGTCATCACAACCATATCCTAGGTTTGGGAGTCGATTATGTAAGAGGAAGGTATTAACACCCTCTTACGTCAGTTGTACTCACGAGAACCTCTTAGTTTAATTTGCGATTAAATGTTGACTTATGCTAATTGTTTTCTTCAAATAATAAAGGAAAATGGATTGTAAAAGATTCTTATTTAAAGTTATTTTCTAAGGGGAAATTGATGGTTTTATTCCAAGGGTGCTCGCCAAGGATTGGGATCCTTGTGCCTACGTATTCCCTCATGCAATGTGAAAGTTAGAGTGTCGTAGTTCGTGGAACTACATGTCGTTGGGGGAAGGTGATTTAGAGACAAAAGAGTGAATGAAACACAACCTAGGGAGCTAGCCTTAAGAGTAGTCATTCAAGAACTCAAGGAATGCCAGATTCCAATGGCTCAATACTTTCGTTGTTTAGAAAGAGATTTTGACAGGCTAAAGTGTTTTAGGAACAAGGTTGAATGAGTCGTAACCTAAAGAGCTAGCCTCAAGAGAAATCAATCAAGGATTCAAGGAATACGAGACTCCTAGAATCCAATCCTTTCGTTATTTGACTATGAAAATTGGATTTTATTAAACACATTGATGAAAATTTAAATTTGGTTGGTGGATGGCGATGCATGAAACAATCGACTTATAAATTTTGGATATGGCTTGATATGTGGATCAAGAATGCGGGGTTCCATTTGGCGTTGGACCAAGGGTTTACAAAAAGCCCTAAGGGCGCTCCTAGTAAATGAAACCTAAGAAGGGTGCGAGTGTGTGTATGAGTGAAACCACTTGACATTGAATCAAGGGTTCGAAAAGAGGTGAGATTGATCCTAGTCCCTAAGGGTGCTCCTAGTGAACAAAACCACAACCTAAGCAAGAAAGTACCTTTTTTTGTCCCTTAACGTCTCATCGGGGTCCATTTTTGGTCCCTTAATTTTTAAAATGTTCAAATTGGTCCCTTTATTATTTAAAACGAATCATATTCAAACTTTTGTCCGTTGTTAAATAATTCTAAATCTTTTATATATGAGTATTACCTGGCTAGTGTTCAAACAAGTTGCAAAATCAAAATCAACCACTATTTTTAGGCGCCGCTCTATGGGTAACCTTTACCAGCAAGATCATCATGTTCAAGTAAGCACTTTTTAATTTTATATATCATTTTCTCTTAATTATGATCATACATTGATTCATTTGTTTAGTAATGCTAATTTTTTAGTGAATTTATTGGTTTATGAATTTGTCGAGGCATCGGTTTGGTAATCTTTAAAGTAGGATGTCTTCGTCGCAATGCCTTCCTTTGGATACCTTCACCCATGGAAAAATTCCTCTACTAGAGAGAAATACCCAGTTGGATTCTTTCTCTCTACTCTTACATTCAATCCATGGATCCAAATGCCTTCCTCTACTATTTTTTTTATAAGCTTTTTCTATCACCACACATTTATAGGATTTTCCTTCTGTTTTGGAAAGAATACATGGTCTCTAGTTTTGGTTCTATTCCACTTGAACGTGAAAGCTACAAGAAAAATGGATGGTAAAAGAAACCCAGATTGAAGAAGGTTGGAGAAACCCTGAAAGAGAGAAAATTTTGCAAGATATTACATTAATATATATATATAATTTGTAAACTAAATGAAAAATGGAAAAATGGCCCAATGGTAAAGTAACTTGTTTAGGAACCAACATGTACTTGGTTTGAATCCAATTCTAAGGGTGATTTTTTGTTGAATTTTGATTAACATGGTGGTGAGCATATGCCACATTAGCGCTAGGCCAGATGCCACATGGGCAAAAATTGACGTTGTTAGTGAGAATTAGACTAAAAAGACCTAAATGACGTTGTATGAAAACATAAGGGACTACATCGGTCTTTTTAAAAATTAAGGGACCAAAGTGGACCCCAAGGTAAATTTAAGGTACTAAAAATGGTATATTTCCATTATAATAATAAGATGGATGATATAAAAACCTTAAAACTCAATACTCTATTAGGCTAATTTAGATTTGAAACACATGAATAAAGTGTACAAAATACAAACAAAAACAAAGACTTCACTAAAACAAAATTTTCGTAATGAGTAGATATTTTCTCTTGAGGTCCGAGTCTTCACAAAGGAGACAAACTCCATATATAGCCACAAAAGCCCAACTTCAGAAGCCCATAAAAATTTAGGTCATGAATTCAGTTTGACTTCTAAAAAACACATGAAATCAATCTTCAATAATGATTATTTTCAATCATGATTGATCTCGTTGAATAAATATGAATCTCTTGATTATTCTTGTTGCATTTGATTCAGATCACATCATCCAAAAACTCACATAATCAATCAAATATTTATTAGGAAGATTGAGATCCACGATTGATATAAATCTTGAACAAATAAAATTTTTTCCAAATCCAAAATTAATCTAGCACATGTATATCTCTTATGTAACAGAAAAGTAAACAAATCCTAAAAGGACAAAACATACTTTAATTTATCTTACTCACTAAGAAACAATCTGAGACAGATGACTCACAGATCGTGGAACATTTGCCAGGAGATTTGTCCATGCAAAAAAATTATGAATCTTGAACAAATCAAATAAAATATTTTACTTGATATAAATCACAATTCTAACTTCTCAAATAAATGATTTAGAATAAATCTCTTGTACAAACTGAATCACATTTTAAATCATCTTTAATAGAGATTGAGGATTTTCTCATTAAATACAAATCTAAATCTTGTAAATAAAACATATCTAATTAATTCTCTTTATGGAATGAATCTTCAATAAATATATTTTTATATCCAATTTCAATACAAACTTGAATAAAATAAATCTGAAACAAATCTTCCTTCAAGGCATATTTAAATAACCATTTTCTTCAAAGCAAATCTAATAAAATCAAATTTTCATCTTTACTTCAATGCAAATCCAATCAAATCAAATCTTCTTATTTGATTACAATCTTTTCAAATTTATTTGGACTAACAAGCTTCTTCCAAAATCAATCTTTTGTATCTCTTGAAGGAATTAAAGCCAAAATAAATCTGAAGATAATCAAAACCCAGTCTGCATATCAAGACGTCACACAACAAGTGCTTAACATCTTGCTTGACAAGTTTTCTACAAAAATTAGCCAATTACTTAGAACAACAAAAACTTAGTCTGAGTAGTATGAACAATGCATGATCCAGGATGTCATATAACATGTTAAGACATTTTGTTTGACATGTTGCTTACAAGCAAATCTTTTTGTCAAGCAACTCTAGCAGAAATTTGGACTTGAACAAACTTGAATGTTGATCAAACTTGAACCAGCTCACGAATCACACATAGAACCAAATGGGCCAAGATGTGATCCAAAACTTTCACAACATATTTCTTTCCATAATTCCTATAAAAATAAGTCAATCCAAATGAACAACAATTCATTTCATCTTCAATCTTCTATGAAAAAGAACGATTTCTTGACAAAACATATGTTGGGAGATTTTCATCTTCATCTTTTCCATAGAAACGTCCTAACATATTCATAAACTCGGCTTCCATCATTGTTTTTGAAACATCATTTAATCCAACAAATGTATGTTTGTTCCTTTCTAACTCCATTAACACCATTTAAGCACAGACAAATCTTAAAACCAAGGAATGACAACCAAACTCAAACGAAGCTTCTTCCATTATTGTTGTATCTTCTTCATCATATGTTTGGTACATTAATCACTTTATATATGCATGTGTTGTGAATCAGATACCTTAGAAACAAAGTATATTGGTTCCTTGATCGGTCAAGAAATCCACAAGGGTTAAGGTTTAGGGTAACCAAGGATAACAACAAGTATTGGTTATAAACTACTATTCTTTCCTTTCTCTTGAAACAAGATTACAAGTATACGTGAATAACAAATAACCTCTCACTTTTGAAATAGGGTTTTATCTTCATATTTTCCCTTATACGAAAGATAGAGAATAGTATTTATAAGAAAACTAACATACTAACCTAATGGGCTTTTTAAAAATTACCCATTACAAGCTAACTTAGGGTACAAGCTAAGTTAATCTATTGGATCCATAACACAAGGCCCAATTAAACAACAGCATGTGAGCGGACTTCGACAAAATGTTATTCGTACTAGGGTTTGTTCCAATATTCCACAAATTTCCACCTTGAAACACACCCTATACCAACAAGAAACAAACTAGCTTTATTCATGCAGATTTATCAACTGCATAAAGTGGAAAAACTTACAACCGGGCAATGTCTTGGTGATCATATCATCAACATTATGATATGTCGAAACCTTCAGCATTTGGACTTCTCCACGCTCGATTACCCCTATGAGAAAATGTAGCCTCACATCAATGTGCTTGGTTCTGTAACACCCAAATCATTCCCCGTGAAATTTTAATTAAAAATCATAGTAACGAAATTCAAAATCTAAATTCAAGTGTTACATTACTTCCAAAATATAGCTCAAACGATACATAACATAAAAATTGTTCATGCGGCGGTAAGTTCAAATAACATAAGCATAAAAGTTCAACAAAACATAATCTTTATTTGAAAAATAAGATAATTCAAATCATCGTTCCCAACTCCCCAAATTTACGTATCAGAGTCGACTCTTCTAATGTGAAGTACACCGACTTCACTCATAACGAACTCTATTACTCCTGATCACCTGCATGTTACCTATGTAGAGGTAACATTCAAACAAAAGGGGTGATATTCTTAAATCAATCAAAAGAGAAAATGATATAAATACAAGACATATGTCATTTAAGTACATCACACATCTTTACAACAACAAGAATCACAACCCACATACAACAACTCATAATTCAATGACATGAACACCAACGATCAAAGCATGCAAATGAGACTCAACCATAGACTCAATGCATGTGGTACCATTCAACGACCCTTGTTTCATGGTCCAGTGTGATCCTTATTTCATGAACACACCCACGACCCGTATTTCATGGTCAAGTATGATCCCTATTTCATGACCACACCAACAACGATTCCCTTTGGAATTCGGATGGATGTTGTTACCCTACCTTGGTACACCATCCCACAACTATGCACATGTCATTCACTCAACGATAATATGCAATGTCAACAACAACAACAACGACCTCATACAACAACATCAACAACAACATGCAACAATATCAACAACAACATGCAAATACATCAACAATATATATGTACATGTTAAATCATGTTTTTACAACATTACTTTCAACATACTACAAAACAAACATGTAACTTATCAATAAATGCTCCTAACGCCACCATATCAACACAAGACTACTAGGAAATAAAATAAAGAATTTTCTGGGATTTTTCATAATAAAAATAATTTATTTTTTTTATTCCAGACCGCACTGAGCGACCACCCTTCCGCGCTAAGTGCGCTCGTCACTGCCTAGAAGAGGAAAAATTTCCAACCACCGCGCTAAGCAAGTTAGGCCTCGCTAAGCGGGCTCTACGAAATCGGCAGAATTTCCTTGCAATTTCAGCCTACGATTTCTGGAACTATTCCCTGCGATTTTCTTCCACCAAAACCCAATTTTAACAGTGTTACACTCAGGCATTTCTCACCATAATTCACAAAAACAAATCATCATTGAACATCACAATTCTAACACACATTCATGCATAATATAGTCTAACTTCACAATTTCTTACAACACTTATCAATTTCCCAACCACACAATCCCACTACCATACTTAGGGATATCTATCCTAATATTCATATCAGATTACCCTTAAGAGATGAAATAAATCCCACTCTTACCTTAATTCGACGGATGATTTCTCTCCATTGTTGGAATTCTCTTCCTTTTCTCTTTCCCTATCTCCCTTCTTTCTTATATCCACGCTTCTCTCAATTCACGATCAATTTCTACGAACTGACTTCTCTTTTCTCCAAATTCCCAACATAACTCTTGGACCCCTAATATTTGAATCTCCATCTTGCCCTCACTAGCCTCTCATCTAATCAACATAATTCCCTTTCCACTTAATATTCCATTAATTAAACTATTTCAATATATAATATAAATTATTAAACTTATATTAAATTAAATAATAAAATTCTTTTTACTCAACACACCAACCTACATCACAATGCCACTACCATTCACTAAGGATATGCAACCACCAATACGACATAACAAAACATATCAATCTCTATGATTCACACAACACATAATAATTTCCAATTAATCAAATAAATAATTAACGATTAAATTGGGGCGTTACAGGTTCGTTCATGATAGGATGATAAGGTGTATTGTACTTTGACTATCACATTTAACAATGATACCTCGACCTTGAAGTTTAAGCTCCTTTGAAAAACATTCAATCCACAATGCTTCCCTTACAGCTTCAGTTATGGAAATATATTCGGCTTCAGTGTTGATAAGGCAACAACCTTCTAAAGTGCTGCTTTCCAACTAATTGATGTGCCAAACATAGTGAAAACATATCCAGATATAGATTTTCTGGAATCCATACAACCTGTATAATCAAAGTCAACATATCATTCGATTGATGCTTTACTATCTTCACCCAAGGCTCCACCATAAACTAAGACTCTGCTCAGAGACCCATTTATGTACCTTAGAATCCACTTAAATGCTTAATAGTGAGTTTTTCTAGTATTCACCATGTACTTGCTTACAAGAATTACTGCATATGTTATATCGGGTCTAGTACAAACCATAACATACATCAAAGAACCTACTATATTAGCATATGGAATTCTATCCATATAAGTTCTTTCGACATCAATATTGGTACACTGATTTATACTCATCTTGAATTGAGAGTTTGTTGGAGTCACAACAGGCTTTGAATTCGACACACCAAAATTTTCGAGAATCTTCCGTAGGTGCCTCTTGAGATAAGTATAATTTCGACTTTTTTCTATCTCTTCGGATGTCAATCCCAAGAATCCTGGACGCAACTCCCAGATCCTTCATATCGAACTCCTTATTGAGTTTATCCTTCACCCTCATTACATCTTCAACATTGTTGCTTGCTATTAGAATATCATCCATATAAAAGCAACAAAATAACAAATGAATTACCCGGTCGAAATCGGAAGTAAACACAGTGGTCGAACTGCCTTCTGGTGAAACTTATGCATGCCATGAACTTGTTGAATCTCATATTCCATTGTCGAGGAGATTGTTTCATTCCATATAAATATCTCTTCAGTTTGCACATATACTCTTATTTCCCCTCTTCGACATACCCTTCAGGTTGCCTCTTCGGGATTGTTTCATCAAGATCATCATACAAAAACGCAGTTTTCACATCCATTTATTCTAGTTCAAGGTTGAAATTTGCCACCATGGCAAGCAACATTTGAATGGACATGTGCTTCACAACAGGAGAGAACACATCATTGAAGTCGACGCTTTTTTTATGAGTTAAACCCCTTGAAACCAAACTTGCCTTGTATCTCTTCGAAGACACTACTCGATTCCTTCCTTAACTTTGAAAAAACATTTACAACTGACTAACTTGGCTTCAGCAGGTTTCTCAATCAGTTCCCATGTATTATTATCATGAAGAGACTTAATCTCATCATCTATGGCCTTCAACCATTCAATCTTCTTTCGAATCCTCATAATTTCCTTATAGTATCTAGGTTCTTCGTTTAGAACCTCTCTTGCGGAGATTAAGGCATAAGTTATAAGATCTACATAACCAAACCTCTGAGGTGGCTTGATGACTCTTCTCGACCTGTATTTTGCCAACGGGTAGTCATTATCAGTCTCCTCATCTTCGTCAGCAATTTCTGCTTCTTCTTCAACTTCATCTAGGTCATGCAATGCAACATCATTATGCTCCACCTCAACAGGAATTTCTCCCTGTTCCATCTCTTCAACAACATCATCTGTCTTTTTTAAAGCCATCTCAATTTCATTGAAAACTACATCTCTAATGGTGATACACTTCTTGTGACCTGGATCTAGGCACCATATCCTATAAGCTTTGACTCCTTTAAGGAATCCCATGAACATTCATTTCAGAGCTCTAAGTTTGATCTTGTCTTGCCTAATGTGAGAATTGGCCACACAGCCAAATACTCTCAGTTTGTCGAGATCTGGTGGATGTCCCGACCAAACTCTTCAGGTGTATTCATATCTAACATAGTCAAAAGACATCTGTTTATCACATATGTTGTTGTCGAAACAACCTCAGCCCAAAACTCCTTCTTCAATCTAGCACTAACCAACATGCATCTAACCCTTTCGAGGATTGTTCAATTGAATCTCTCAGCTAGACCAGTTTACTGAGGAGTACATGCTACAGTCTTATGCATTGAAA
Organism: Lathyrus aphaca; assembly: GCA_963966055.1. NCBI lineage: Eukaryota > Viridiplantae > Streptophyta > Magnoliopsida > Fabales > Fabaceae > Lathyrus > Lathyrus aphaca. The sequence goes on along the minus strand of OZ014522.1, from coordinate 506,119,367 downwards.
TCTCTTACTCGACACAATAATTGTCGAAAGCTTCATTGCAAAATTCAAGGCCATTATCAGTTCTTAACCTCTGGACCTTTTTACCAGTTTGAGTTTCGACCAGAACCTTCCAACTCTTGAAATTCTCAAAAATTTCATCCTTCTTCTTCTGAATGAATACCCATAAATTTCTGGAATAATCATCAACTATGGATAGAAAATACCTTGCATCTGAATGTGAAGGATTCCTTGTAGGCCCCCAAAGATCAGCATGGATGTAATCAAGGGATCCATGTATTCTTTGTTTACCTTTGTTAAACTTCACCCTACAGGATTTACCAAATACACAAGGTTCATAAAACTCTAACTTCTCGACCTTGTCACCACCTAGCATGTTCTGTTTCCCCAGTTCGACCAGACCTCTCTCGCTGACATGGCCTAATCTCATGTGCCATAATTTTGTCTTCGACAACGGTTTCCTAGATGCAACATTTATCGAACCACTTACAACTTCAACCTCAAGGGTATACAAGCCTTACTTCTTCACGTCTCTCAAGACTTCCTTCAACCCCTTCATGACTTTTAGGACACTTTTCTCTCCTTGAAAAGCATATCCTTTCTTGTTGAATTCACCAAGATAAATCAAGTTTCACTTCAAGTCAGATACATACCTAACTTCAGTCAATAGCCTTATTGACTTATCATGAAGCGTGAATCTCACATATCAAATACCTACAATATTGCAAGCTTTGTTATTTCCCAACAACACTGATCCACCATCTTGATCACATAATTCCTTGAACAAATCTTTGTTTGGATTCATGTGCCAAGTGCAACCTGGATCCATAATCCACTCTTTTCTTGAGTCACCTCTTGAAACCACAAGAGCATCATGAGTCGAAATCATCTTGAACAATGGTTGTGTTTCCATTATCCTTACCTCCATGATCTTCAGGCATTCAGGGAACACCTTTTGAATGTGACCCTCCTTCTTACAATGATAGCATCGAACACCAGATGATTCACCACTATAAGACTTCTGCTGACTTTTACCTTCTTCTTGTCGAACTTACCATCCTTTCATAAGAATTTCACCTTAACGGCTAAACTTTCACCAACCGTCGAAGGTTTATGCTCCTTTCGTTCTTTCATGCCCTTAGAGTACAAGGCATATTGAACATCTTCAAAGTCCAGGGACTCTCTTCCATACAAGAGGGTTTCTTTGATGTGAGCATATGTTTTGGGCAAAGCGCATAACAGCAACAGCGTTTGATCCTCATCATCGATCTTCACATTAATATTTCAAGATCAAGAATCATCTTGTTGAACATATTCAACTGCTTAGCTAACATTTTTCCTTCACTCAACTTTAATGAATACAAAGCTTGCTTCAGGTAGAGTCGATTCACCAACGATTTGGTCATGTATAAACCTTCAAGTATCAACCATAATCCTGACGTCACCGTCTCCTTTGATACTTGTCGAAGAACCTTATCACCAAGGCTCAATAATATTGTGTTGTGTGCTTTCTCAATCATGACTGATTTTTCAATTGTCGTTAATGTAGCATTCATGGTTGTCTCTCCCTTCAATGCTTCCAAGCAACCCTACTGAACAAGTATGGATTTCATCTTCAAGCGCCACAGACCAAAATCATTCACTCCGGTGAACTTTTCAATCTCATACTTTGTTGAAGGCATCTTCTCCACGCTCACCGCCCCAATTTGTTGTGAATAAGATACCTTAGAAATAAAGTATAATTGGTTCCTTGATAGGTCAAGAAACCCACAAGGGTTAGGGTTTATGGTAACCAAGGATAATAACAAGTATTGGTAATAAAATGTTATTCTTTCATTTCTCTTGAAACAAGATTACAAGTATACATGAATAGCAAATAACCTCTCTCACTTTTGAATTAGGGTTTTATCTTACTATTTTCCCTTATACGAAATATGAGAGACTAGTATTCTATTTATAAGAAAACCAACATACTAACCTAATGTGCTTTTTAACAATTACCCATTATTAGCTAACTTAGGGTACAAGCTAACTTACACAATTAGATCCATAACACAAGGCCCAATTAAACAACAGCATGTGAGCGGACTTCGACGACATGTTATTCGTACTAGGGTTTGTTCCAATATTCCACAATATGTAACTAAGAAATTTTAGTTTTTGTTGTTATGAATTGCTTATTGCTTATATATTATGTTGAGGGAAGTTACTTTTTCTGTTATTATCTCTATTATTTTGATTGTGTTGATAAAACTATGAAACATGTTTTTTTTTCCTTTTTAGTGTTGATGTTGACAAAAGTTCATACCATGAGTCGCATTAGGTTTCCTTGTTGATATTGTGTTAAGTAAAATATTTATGAGGCTATTCTTTTGAAGTTCTCTTAGGAAGTGTTAATGTTGTGTTAAGTGAAATGTACCATATGAACCATAAATCTCATATTATGTACCTTTGTTGAGGCTATTTTTAGGAAGTGCTTTTAGATTTCTTTGTTGATGTTGTGTTGAGTAAAATGTTTATGAGGCCATAATTATGAAGTAATCTTAAGAAATGTTGATATTATGTTAAGTAACATATAACATATGTATCATGGATCTCAAACTAGGTATCTTTGTTGAGGTTATTATTATGAAGTGCTCTTAGAACCTGTTGATTTGTGTTAAGTAAAATGTTTATTGTCGTTGTTGTTGTTGTTTAAATAGAGATGAGAAATTCAACCACCGCGTCTCATACTACAAGATCTCGTACAAACAAGGGTTCTATTACTAAGATTAAAAGTACAAGAAATTCTAAAGATACCACAATGATGACCAAGTTGATAAACATCTGTAACATATGTGTTAGGATTCTGATCGAGTTTGATTTAAAAAGCGGGAAGTGTTCTGGTGAACATACTATGACTTTTAAGAATTACGTGACATTTCTTGGTAGAATCAAAGCAAGTATTTTGTTAGACGATTGGAGACGCGTTGATCTTTAAGTGAAAATAAGCATATGAACCGATGTTTTAGTATTTATTTTAACTTTTATGATTTGTTTTATAAGTATATATGACCCATAGCCCAAGATTGAGACCCTAGTACCTTAACCAGATCCATTACAAAAATTGGCAAGTGTGGTCAAAGATATTGGAGACTCCATTGAGATACAATTACAACATGATCCAGATCAAATTTATATAATTTAAAAGAGTTGTATTAAGAATTTTGTACGGGGTACTAATAAGTGCCAAAAACATGTTAATCGCGTAGACATTTATTAACTTTTTTTTATAAGAAAAACTTCATTAATCAGAGATTAAGGGAATCTCGACCCAATGAAAGCAATACAACCAAAAAGTAAATGGCACCAAACGCACCAACACCAACACCTAAAAAATTACAGGAAATCAAAAGGGCATTTGTACCAATCGTATAAACTACTATTCCTACTATTAGACTTTCCTAAACCAAGCCAATTCCAAGAAGAAACAACTAAAGACATAAACATTGAATATCAACCTGACCAAAATTGTTGTTGAATATAATATTGTTCCTAAGTCGCCATATGGTCCAGCATGTTAAACACCATATGGAAAGAATATGTTCTTCTTTGGTTCTCCCTTTCAAGCTATTAAACTATATCAAACCATGATCACGCCACTCCATAGCCAAAATCTATCTATATCCATCCACACATAAACCTTATTCCAAAGCATAACGGTTTTTAGGCAATTAAAGAATAGATGATCCATGTCTTTATTATCCCTAAAACAAAAAACACAAACTTTATCGAGGGGGTTAACGAGTATACCTTTCTCCGCCAAGTTTAAGCGTATTGGAATCCTATCTAAAACCATCCTCCAAATAAACACTTTAATTTTAATAGGAATGAAAGATTTCCACATCAAATCCAAGGTTTTGGAAATGTTATCATCAGTCGACTCCATTGCTTCACTCTCCGAAACAGTCTCATAATATGCTTTCACCGTGAATCCAGCACCTTCATCAAGTTTCCAAATCCACGAGTCGGATTCATCAGATCTCAAACTAATCGATTCAAGAGAGCTCCTCAACTCAATTAACTCTCTGCCAACATTCTGGTTTTGAACAGTCCCTGTATACAAGTAATTCCACATCCAACTTCCATCAATCCACCTGCCCATATCCGAAATCGTTGCGAATTTGCAGCAGCATTCCTAGTATAAAACCGCAAACTTATCCTTTAGCGCTTCCTGGCCCAACCAAACAGTATGCCAAAATAGAGAACCTCTCCCTGAACCTATCGAGACTTTAAGAAAGCTAGGAACATAAATTTGATTTTCATTTGCATTGATCCCCAGAATGTCCTTCATCCATTTTGAAGCAGAACCACAGTTTCCTTTTGCAAAATGAGTTTGAATCTTTATGTTAAGGTTGCCATGGATACATGATAGTATAGGTTGCCATATTTCTTTTCCATCATTGCAGAATTTCCATATCCATTTAGCAAGCAAAGTTTTGTTGAATCGACCGACATGTTTGATTCCAAGAACACCACACTTTTTTAGATGGCAAATACTCTTCCAACTCACCCAAGGGATGTACCCCTTAGTCGAATTACCAGCCCACAAAAATCTCTGTTGAATCGCAATAAGATCCTTGACAACTTTTTTAGGCGCTTTGAAGAAAGACAAATAATGTATCGGTAAGTTCGCCAACACAGAATTTATCAAGGAAATACGACCACCAATTGATAAGTTACGACCTATCCAATTTGTTAGTCTATTTCTCATACATTTTATAACGGGCCTCCAAAAGGATACACTCCTATGATTACCTTTTATGGATAGGCCAAGGAATTTAAAGGGAAGAGTATGAAAAAATAAATAAATAATCTTTGATTTATTGATAAAAAGTGATAAAATATTTGTCGGGATATTTTAACTTTGCAATGATTTAAAACGGGCAAAAAAAAAGAATGAAAAAAAATCACCAAAACAACACAAGAGATCAAATCAACAATTTTCCCAACAAATCATGATTCGCTGAATCAAAAATACATACTCGCTTAAAATACAAAGGGGCATTAAAGATTAAAAATCAAACTTAATTAAACTAAATATTTTTATACTTAAAATTATTAATTAAAATACTTTCTTTGACAATTATTATACTTAAAATTATTAATCTTTTAATTTATAAATAATTGATGTATTTAATCTATATTTAAATGATATACATTTGTTGTTTAAATCTTTAAAAAAAAAAATCACTTATAACAGTAAACTAGTAAATTTTCCCTAAAATATCCTTTTAAATGCATTGCATTTTCCACTTGCTAATCCTCCAAAATAATCATAGTGAGTGAGTTATTTGAATACTTAAAATATATCTATATAGTATTAGAGTATTTTTGGAACAACAAATTAAAATTTGTCCAAATAAAAAAAATTCCTTATAATTCAGATTAAAAAATCTATTTTTCCCATATAATTTTGGATGAAATGAATAATGTTTCTCCTAATGTATGTTTTAAAAAAATCAATTTTTTTAAATTTCAAACAATTAAATAGTTATATCCAAAATTAAATTTCTATTTATAAGTCTTTAATATATGTGTCTTCTAATTTTAAAACACTTTCTTAGTAAGGCTTTTATAGAGTATCCTTTATCTATATATTTCTTCTTCCCCTGAGATTTCATCCATAACTGTGAATAATGGGAGAAAGTGAAACAAGAATGAAAACTGTTGAGAAAGAAACATTTGAGATCAGTGGAAAACATGAAGTTGAAGATGATGATCCTAAGACCATCTACAGAGGCTGGAAGGTCATGCCTTACATCATAGGTAACTAACTATGAAGTAGAAAAACATGTTTAATCTCTCTCTTACAATCTTTCTGTGATTTTTTGGTTTAATTATTGTTGAAATTTTTTATGAACAGGTAATGATTTATTTGAGAAATTGGGAGCCATTGGAACATTAGCGAACCTTTTGGTTTATCTTACAACTGTATTCAACCTGGATAACGTCACAGCTGCAAACATTATCAACATCTTCAGTGGCAGCACCAACTTTTCTACCTTGATTGGTGCTTTCGTGTCTGATACATTTTTCGGCCGCTACAACACTTTAGCAGTCTGCTCAGTCTTTTGTTTTCTGGTATGTTGTCATGATTCACTGAGATTCATCTCTTTTTATTTCGATGGATAATAGATAAACTGTTTTAATTTTAATTTAATTGTCAGGGATTGCTTGGAATAGAATTTACAGCTGTATTTAAGAATCTTCATCCACCACCCTGCAAAAAGGAAAGTGCAACATGCAATGGACCAACAACGGGACAAATGTTTTTTCTAATGTCTGCATTTGTTTTACTGATAATAGGTTCTGCAGGGGTTAGACCATGTAGTTTAGTGTTCGGCGTTGATCAATTCAATCCGAAAACAGATTCGGGAAAGAAAGGTATCAACAGTTTCTTCAATTGGTACTTTTTTACAGTCACTTTTGCACAGATGGTGTCTTTGACATTAATTGTGTATATACAATCAAATGTGAACTGGGCAATTGGTCTTGGAATTCCTGCTGCTTTGATGTTCATAGCTTGTGTCGTGTTTTTCGTCGGAACCAAATTGTATGTTAAAGTTAAACCAAATGGGAGTCCCATCAAAAGTATTGTTCAAGTTTTAGTGGTTGCAGGCAAGAAAAGAGGACTTAAACTACCTTCTCAGCAACCAATGCTTTCACTCTTTGATTATATTCCACCCAACTCTCTTAATTTAAAGCTTCCTCACACAAATCAATTCAGGTAAATGCATCAATCTTGTCTGTGAATTTTTCTGTTAACTTCATGTTTTTCTTACTATTCGATTCGATCAATATGAATAGGGTTTTGGACAAAGCTGCAATGATCACGCCACGAGACAAGATAAATCCAGATGGTTCAGCAGCTGATCCATGGAGTCTTTGCAGCATACAACAAGTTGAAGAGTTAAAGTGTTTGGTCAGAGTATTACCTATAGTCTTTTCAGGCATGTTGTATTTTCTATCTCTCTCTCAACAACACACATTCCTTGTTTTTCAAGCTCTTCAATCGAATAGACGAGTCGGAAATAGCAACTTCAGCATACCTGGTGCATCATACCAGGTGGTATTAATGTTGAGCATGACAATATGGTTAGCACTCTACGATAGAGTAATTGTTCCGTTCCTGCGAAGATTCACCGGAAAAGAAGCTGGAATCACACTCCTTCAAAGAGTTGGTGTTGGTATATTTCTATCTATACTATGTATGCTTGTATCTGCAGTAGTTGAGATACAAAGAAGACGCTTAGCTTTATCTGATCCGATTGGAATTCTACCGAGAAAAGGCGCGATTTCCCCGATGTTGGGCTATTGGTTGGTTCCGCAGTTAATATTAGCCGGAGTTTCTGAAGGTTTTTCTTCTGTTGGACTAACTGAATTTTACTATAAACAGTTTCCTGAGAATATGAAAACCATTGCTGGGTCACTTTTCTTTTGTACCTTGGCAGGAGCAAGTTATCTGAGTGCTTTTCTTGTTTCTGTTGTTCATAAAACAACTTCGAAAGCCGAAACCGGAAATTGGTTATCAGAAGATCTTAATAAGGGAAGATTGGAGTATTTTTATTACTTGATTGCTGGAATAGAAGTCTTCAATTTTGGCTACTTTTTGATGTGTTCCAAATGGTTCAGGTATAGAGAAACTAGTAGTAGCATTAGTAGTGCATGATAATAGTAGCCTAAAAAAATAAATGTTGTTATATGGATTGTTGAAACTCCCTATTTGTTGTAAGATTTATTTCACCAAGAAATTCAACTCTGTGCAAGAGAAAGTGGATTTCATTGAATGAGTGGTAATGAAACTATTGAAAGAAAATAATATAAGTATTATAGAACTTTGTCATGCATAAATTGGAGAATCAAATATGCTCCAACAGGGATGAATCTAGGGAGAATGTTGAAGTATTGACAAAATATTTGATGTATTTATCCAGTTTAAAATATTAATTTATTCATTTTAATTTTTAGTTTTATTTGGTTAGCACAAGGAAAATAAATTAGCACAAAAAATTAATTTAACTTTGATTGAAATAAAAGTTATTTTTTTAAGTGGTGTTACAACTGTTTTGTTTTTAGCATATATAAAGTTCTAGATATTTAACTGACACGATCTTGAATTTCTTTTAGAAAGTTTTCTATAGTTCTTCTTTTGGACTCGAGGACAAAATATGATGACACCTCAAATATGATTATTACATATGAGAAGATGGTTGGAAATGAAAGATGTATTGTACTAATCAATTTTGTATATAAGTGGACATTAATTCCACAAGTGGATGATTGATTATCATAGAACTATCTTGATCTTAATTGAAATTATGTAGGATATGATTTATGATTTATTGGGGTTATTTGTTTTGAATTTTTTAAAAAATGATTTTTTATGGTGGAACAAATTGGGAAAATAATTTACGAATAAATTTTTCGTAAAAATTTCAAATGAAAATTTAGTTTGAATAATTACTCTTAAATTGTTATTTTAGATATTTTATCGAGAAAAAAATTTGGATATCAAAATTTCAAAAAATCTCTTAATTTTGAAGCTAATTAAATAGCTTTTCATGAAAATCATTTTTGAGATAATTTTTTCAAAAATTGCAATTTCAACTATATTTTGATCTTCAATAATATTTTTTTTTTCCAATAAGCAATGAGATAACATTAAAATAGCATAAGGGGTGGTATAACCTAAATACAACGAGCGGGAAAATCACTTCCGCTTGAAAGAGTCTAAAGGAGTACAATGTCAATCATAAAACAACACCTTGCTCTTAACAGAACAGGAGAACAACCATTTTCAGGACATAAACTTAATCAAATAAATCGTATCGGATACCGACACCAAAACCTCCTTGAAAACCAAGTTGTTCTTGTTGAGCCACATACTCCAAACAATAGTTGCCCAAATGACAAACCCCTTATCCTCTTCTAATTGCTTCTTAGAAGAAGGTAAGAAGGAAGAAAGAGACAGTAAGCAAGTAACTTCCGACCGAGAAGCGATTCCATCCCAAGGAAAGACGCCCCTCCAAACCCCTGAAGCATACCGACAGTACAAAAAGAGATGTTGACTAGTCTCCTCTGAACCACCACAGTACGGACACAACAACAAAGATCCTCCAACACCAATATTTCTTCTAAAAAACTTAACTCTCGTAGCTATACGGTCTTTAAACAACCCCTATAGGAGGAAAACTTGCACATTAGAAGGAATCTTAGCTTTTCATGTTAATCTAAGAGCAAACAGCATATCAAAAGCCAACACCTCATTGACCGGCAATAAATTGTTATTGATCAATGAAATATTATCGTAGCATGATGATACGAAAAAATGCAATCATCTTCCAGCCCCCACTTAATCAAGTCAACAACACCCTGAATAGGTGAAAAGCACTCTAGAACTGGCATCAAATCTTCTAACTCCCTTGCCATGACAGTACCTGCAGAGAAAGGGAGAAAATCCAAATCCCACTTCCACAAATTATTAGAAGAGAAGAGAAACATATATTGAGAGAGCAGTATAATGCCCATTTACAGTGCCAAAATGCGAGCTTCGAACCATCGCCAAGGGAACAATTTAATTGCTCAGCGAATCAGTCGTAAGAGAAAACTTTGTCAAAGTTAATCGACAATAAATCTCTCCACCAGATAGAATATTTCTTCTTACCACAACCACCTTCGTAACTCATAAGTTCAGATCCAGCCCCTCCTTAGAATATTTAAAGGTCAGCAGATCGTACCATAAAATGTTCTTCTCAACCAAACATTTCCATTTCCATTTCAACACGAGAGCTTTGTTAAAATCACCTAAATCCTTGACTTCAAGCCCTCCTTTGTCTTTGGAAGTGCACACGGTCTACTAATCGACCCAGTGAATGTTCCTCTTCTTCGAACAACCGCCCCACAAGAAGTTACTTTGAATGCTCTGTAAAGCTTTGATAATACACTTCGGCGCTTTGAAAAAAGAAAGCGAGTAAAGAGGCATCGTGTTAAGGACGAAATTAATCAAAACAACTTGACCACCAATCGACAAGTTCCTACTCTTCCAAGACGAGAGCCATCTTCTGACCGATTCTATAACATCATTCCACATGCTTTCCTTTCTAGGAATGTCCCCTACATAAATGCCCAAATACTTGACAGGAAACTGACTTATCTCGTAATTAAGAAAAGCTAATGCTGCTTCCAAAAAACCAGGGTTGGCGTTAATCCCGCCTATGTTACTCTTGAAGAAATTAATCTTGAGACCCGAGATTAACTCAAAATCTCTCAACATCTTCTTAATGCACGATATCAAAAGTAGTCTTGCAATTTAGGAAAAATGAATATAGAAAAATTTATAATATTTTAAAAAATAATTTTACAAAGTTTATTTTAAAAATACAAAGAAAAAAAAATTTAAATTAAAACGGGCATGCTCATTATTTGGTCACTATTTTGGCCTTTGGAATTTTCAAATTTATTATTCATTACTTAAAATATCTTGGAATTCTGGTAATGATTTAATCATTTTAGTGATTTATTTTAAAAGTAAACTATACTAGGTTTATTAAAAATATATTTAGATTTGATTTAATATTTATTAATTCAAATTTAAAAATAATATTCAATATTATTTTAATTTATGAATAATAGCTATTTTGCCATGTTTTGAAACCATGATATTCCATTCAAATGCAAAGGGTGCTACCATCAGACTAACTTGTTTGCTTTGTTATTCTATTCTTATATATATATATATATATATATATATATATATATATATATATATATATATATATATATATATATATATATATATATATATAACATTATCTTTAGTATAATATTTAAATTCTAAAATAATTTTAACTATATTAAATAATAACTATATTTTAATAATTTTAACTATATAACATTAATTTTACTTTAGCATAATTTTAATAATAACTATATTTTAATAATTTTAACTATATAATAACCAAAGAAAATTTGTCCTATTTTAACTAAATAATAACTATATTTTAGTCATTTTAATTATAACTATAACGTTTTAAGTATATTTTTTTAATAATTTACTGTAAATAATAGTTATTAAAATATAACTAAATAATTTACTAAATTTTTTTTAGTCTTTTACTAATATTAATACTTTCAGTTGAATTGAAATTATTTTTAATATTTACATTATATTGAATTGAAATATTAAATATATAATAGTTTAAATTAAAAATATAATTTTGAAAAAAAACTGAAATATATAGTTTAAACTGAAATATATAATATATTACTTTATTTATTTTATTTACAATTTAATATTTTAATTAAACATTAATAAAATATTAATTAAAACAAATTATATAATATTAACATCATATTATATTGAATTGAAATTAAATTAAACTATATATTATTATTTTAGTATATATTAACGTTATAGTATATACTATTACAGTTTAATATATATTATAGTATATATTAACGTTATAGTATATATTATTATAGTTTATATACGTAGATATATTATTATAGCTTAATGTATATTATTTTAGTATATATTAACGTTTAGTATATATTATTACAGTTTAATATTTCAATAATAGTAGTATTTAAACTATATAGTATTTCAACTGCAATAATAGTATTTAGTTTTACAATAAGTATTTCAAATATGCTTTCAGTTTCATTAGAATTGTTGTAATATATAATTTTAGATAACACAAACAAATAAACAAGAAAAGTAATTGGCTCAGTGGTCGGGGGTTTCTATTGGAAGGTTAAAAAAAAAGTTGTTTGGATTTCTTGAGGGGCCAAAACAAGATAATCTTTAAATGACAGAGTGGGAATCTAATTTTTTTTACAGGACTTTTTCAAAACACACTTATATGGTAGGAGACAAAATAGCTATTATCTCTTTAATTTACTATAGTCTATTGAGTTATTTGATGCAAAAGCTCTATAAATTATAATTTGTCTCATGAAATAAAGATAGATTTTGATTGAAGAACTTTCATAGTCGGTTGTGGCGTCTTTCAGGCTTATCAATCAGATATTCACCCCAATTGTAGCGTCTTCCACAAATCGATCACGTGACTACTAATTTTGCCCTAAAAGGCTTCGAGATTCTTATTATTTGGTATCAGAGCACTTGTTGGAGAGCCTGGAGAGCGTCAGAAGTGTGAATTGATCCAAGAGACATTAACACCACATATCCACCCAAAATCTTAAGACAATGAGTGTATGATTCATTTCTTTTATATATTCAATATTTCTTTCATTTCTAGTCGATGTGAGACTTAACCACTCACACTTGAATCCCAACAATCTCCCTCACAAGTGTGAGTCACCCACATCACTAGTTTTGATCCATACTAGGATCTCATTGTTGTTATCCCACCGAGTCTAACCATGACTTTGATACCACTTGTTAGTGAATCTCAAAGTGTCCAGGTCTGAATTAGGAGTCACGATGATGGATTTGTCGAAGACGGCGCAATGTGGATGAATATCTAGTTGATAAGTTTGGAAGACACCTTAACTAGTTATAGAAGTTCGTGTTGATATGTAAAATGTTTAGTGCCATGGCAAACCAATAAGTTAGAAGTAAGGTTCAATGAACCAAAGTGTTTGATGAGAAAGCTCTCATGATGATGATGCATGAATTCGCGATGAAGATGCATGAGAGGAAAATCAAGCTTAGTTTGTGAATGATTATTTCTCATCAATGAATGAAGCCTATGGATTTCATATTTATGCACATCATATAAAGGATAGGAGTTAGTTATGCTTTTGTAACTTTAACTTCCTAATTACCTTGTTATATAATCTAACAAACTATTCTCTAATAGTCCCCCTCAAACTCGTGATTGTTTGAAGGAGGATATCTTGAGTTGGACTCTAAAGTTCATAAATAAATTAATCGTTAATGGTTTTGTCAGGATATCAGCAAGTTGAGCTTGAGTTGGGACATGTTAGAGATGGAGTTTGTTAGAAACAAATCATTCATGAACAAAATGGATGTCTAACTCACTATGTTTCATTCGAGTATGCAAAATCGAATTATGTGATAGCATGATGACACTAAGATTACTACAAAGAAGAGTTGGTGGACGATAAGGGATGGAAAGCTTATGCAACAATGATTCAATTATGATAACTTCTAATGTTGTGTGTGCCAATGCTCGACACTACGCCTACGTTCTAGAATGAGCTACTAACGAATTTTTATTGGAACTTCATGCTACAATATTAGGACCAAGGAAAACACATACATCTAGAGTTGAGTGTATGTCGTCCAGGTCACTAGCTCAATCAAAGTTGATATACTCGTAGTGAGAGTATTTGCAAGGAGGATGTAAAAGTAAGGAGAAGTCCATGAGTACTTGTACCACTGAGGTATTTTAACATGTGTTTTACCACCCAAAATTTCAATATGGTAACCGGTTACACCAATTCACGTAATCGCTTGCATCACCCAATTTTCTAAAACCCCACGTTTTAAAATGTAGTGTAACTAGTTACTCAAAAACACGTAACCGGTTACACCTTTGAAATTTCCAAATTTTCAAAATATTTAATATTTGTAATAACATCAAATAATGTACAATGATATTCACCATAACCAATATACTTCACCAATAACAACCACCAACCACCATACATGCATTACAATCATTCAATATTAGCATTATAGTAACACATCATATGATAACACATATTCAGCCCTACGCATTTATCTCACTGTAACATATGATTACTCACCGAACAACACCAACAACGTACAATGACATTCACCTTAATCAATATACTACACCAAAACAACCACCAAACAACATACATATGCTACAGGTATTCAACATTATATTGTAGTAACATATCATGTACCAACATATTCACCCATACGCACTTATCACACCACAACATATAATTACTCCCCAAACAACACAATCGCGCATAATTTAAATCATTTCTAGGCTGCAAAACTATTTTTAAATTAAATTACATTATGTTAGCTTTCTAACTCTTTGAACGGCGCCTTAATCGAACTTACGAATCAAAAATTATGAATTTTACAAAACTATGATAAAATCTAACAACCCGTCTGTAACCGGTTACATAAAAAACAGAGACAAAAATCTTCATTTTTATGCTACGAAAACAGTTCCCGAAACCTCCCAAAAGTTATTTTCGATTTGTACCCTTCAAACCTCATTAACATACAAGAATTCTAACATTTATCATGCATACAATCCATCAAGAAGCATACAATTTAATCGAATCATTCATCGGTCAGTTCAAGCATGCAAATGGAGAAAATTCAACACATATAGAGAAAATTAACCACCCACATATTATCATACAATCCCAATATGAAAAGAATTCTCACCCTTACCTTAGATTCCTTGCAAAAAAAACTTCAACAATGGCTTTCTTTGTACCCTTTTTGATATTCTCACAAACAACACAAGGACAATAAAAGATACCCTTATTATTGGGAAGATGTTTATCAGCGTATTCAAGGAATTCACAAACTCATTTCTCATAAACCTGACCTAATCTATTGGCTTTCATCCAACTATGATCCATTACAAATTCTGAAATTTATACATGTTTAATAATGTGAATGAAACTTCTCAAGCATATGCATATACAACATGAACAAAGATAAAATCAATATACAATATGAACAAAGAAAAAAGGAATGAAGATATTGAAGAATACCTAGTTGTTATCAAATGAACGTAAGGAATGAAGATGTTGAAGAGTACCGTATGTCGAATTTGAAGAACCAAATGAATATTGGTACAACATCAACCAAAAAAAAGGAATGAAGATATTGAAGATTACCTTACTTCGAAGCTGGAGCAGCAAATGAATATTGGTAAAGAATACATAGATGTAATCAAATGAAGATGTTGGAGTACCGTTGTCGTCTTTGGATCACTTGTTCGATTAGAGCTTCTTATGAAAGAAATATAGAATAAGTTTTATTTTAATTTAATAATAAAGTTTTTAATCTCGGTTGGAAAACAAACCGTAGTGGAATCTTAAACCTATAACAACAGTTGTTTAATATAACCATCGTCAAATAATTTACAATTTATTTATACAGTAATGGTATTAAGTGACTCACGCTAAATGTTAATAAAAATGGAAAAAAAAATGTAGTTGTAGTGAATCGAAACTTGTTACATTTTATTTATTGCTACAGTTGTTTGGTACAACCGTTGTAAAATAAGTTACAATTTATCTTTTAAATAATGGTATTAATTTACACACACTGAATGTATCCTAAAAATGGAAAAATATATAATTGTAGGGAATTGAATCTTGCTATATTTTATTTATTACAACGGTAGTTCTATTGAGCCGTCATTAAAAAACTGATATTCATCCAGCTTTTGACTGGGTGCGAAATTTTTAACATATTACAGTGGTGTAAAAGGATGCGTTGTAAGTCTAGCGTTGTTGTTTTAGCGTTTTGTAGTTGTGACGACGTGATAGTTTTTAGATTGATCGATAGAGTTGAGAGAAGAGCTGCAGAGAGCTCTGGTGGAGGCGACTGAGATGAAAGATAGGAGTTGCATCTCGGGGAAGGTAGAGTAGCCCTCATAGATTTTTATCGCATTAGGATTGAGCAATCTGTAGCATAGAGGTGGTAGAACTGGACAGGATAAATATCTTAATATCGAGCTCGATTTGTCTGTTGTTGATGATATAGAGGTTCCTCCTCCAAGTAATATCAAGGTTCCTCCCCCATACTGATATTGAAGTTCCTCTTTAGGCAGATATAGAGGTTCCTGTTGTAGCGGATATGAAGGTGGCTGGTCAGTTTGATACAAAGTAGTTTGTACACACATATGGAGGGTTTCCTATAGGGCCCAGTGATAACGAGAAATCGTATCACATTATTACTATGTTTTTAGTCCGTTTTATCGTACATTGATCTTTTTAACTCCCGATTGTTCGAGTTTTTTATGTCACATTGCAGGTATAACATGTCTAGAGCCAAATTATGAGAAAAAGATCAAATGAACCAAATCTAGCATGAAAAGAAGATCAAGAGATCAATTCTGCTAAAGTCTGCATTTTTGTTGCTCTCACGGTCGTCACAACTGACTCACGGCCGTGACGCGCTTATTTGAAGAAACATGACCGTTACACCCATGTCACGAATGTGACAAGGAAAGTTTATTTAATTTATTTGAAGATATTTATGAAGACGTGCAACGAGTCTTCAAAGACTCCTACTTTCCCTCAACTGCAGCAACCCAGTACACCACTTCTGCTGGATTTTCTCAAAACAGAACGAAGCCCACGCTACTACTCATTCAAACTGCTATAATCCTCTGCTATAAATACCCAAGGAACAAATGAAAAAGTACAGAGTTTTAGTTTTGAATTTTTACGCGGAAGCTCTGCCGTTTTTTCTTTGAACCCATTTATTTTCCAGCTTTTGTTCTTGCTATGTTTCCCTTTTTATTTCCAACCCATTTAATAACAATTTCCAACATTAGGAAATTGTTATTTTCAATTAAATTTCTTTTTAGCCTCAGAACTTGTCATTTTATTTCGATTTCGATTCCGACACTCCGAGCTTGCCAATTTGTGGAAGAAGGAGTCTAAGAATTAAATTGTTCAGGTTTTTGTTTTGCAATTTATATTGAATTTATTTATTTATTTATGTTAAGTTTCTATTATTATTATATAATGCATGCTTTAATATTTGTTTGTTTCATTTTGTATCTGTCTGTTGGTATAATAAAAATGAGTAGCTAAATTAATTAGTCGGTATGTAATAAACCAAACCAAAACGGTTAAATCGAATCTAAGCTAAAATTAATTAAGAACTTATATTCTGGCTGTGGCTTTTTATAATTAAAATCAATCTTTTTGTTACGAGAGTAAGAAAAGTGAAATAGGTTAGGTCGAGACCACGAGAGTGTGAGATTTTAACCGGATAGCTAAAGTTAGGCATTCGATTTAAATACAGCGAGAGCGCTTTAAAATGAATTAGACTTATTAAGTTTTCAAAAAATATTTTCTAAACACTTATGGGCTAGCGAGAGCAGGCAAAGGGCTTTAGGAGTAAGATCTGAGATAAGACCACGAGAGTGTGAGTCGAGGGTTTTTAAACTGGTAATCTCTACAGAATAATTTAAGTGAACCATCTTTATAAGCTTAGGTTAGATTGACCCGCATAGGTTAATATAATTACATACCGACCGCCTTCTCATTATTTCCTTAACTAAGTTTAATTCCCGTTTTTAATCCTTAAAACCATAATCGTGACAAATTTCCGCCTTAGCTAAACTAGCAGACCTTCTAGCACTAGAGTGATTACAAAGTCCATGTGGGTTCGACAATCTTTTATATTACTTCGATAGGCTGTGCGCTTGCAGTTCAGATACCGCTAGACACATCACGTCTTCGCCCCATCACCCAGTGACCCTACCTTTCTCATTGGGTATGTTGATCATGTGGCTTTTAGATTATGGCAAGGAGAATATAAATATATTTAATTTTAGATTGTTTTTATTTATTACTGACTAATTAAAAGTAAATGATGATTTATACTTTAATTATTACAGTATTGCGCCCCATCGGAGTGCCCATCCATAGGGTGAAGCTGAAGAAATTCTCTGACATGTAGATGCTAGATAAGGTCAAGTCGATTGTCGTTGATTCCAACCTACTTCTATTGGTGGATTGTTCCTTCATCATGCTTGACGCTCCACTGTTGTTTGCTTTTTTTAGCAATTACATAAGGAGACGTCCTTCTTTCAGGTTCCATTTAGAGAAATGACGATTATCCTGGATGATGTCTTTAGCCTCTTTCGTCTCCCCCTTGCAGGTAACTTCTTCATCGTTCATGTCATTAACTGAGATCTTGCATGTATTATGGTTGAGCACTTCTTGGGGGTTACTATAGGGACGATCTTGGGAGAGTTCAGAGCTAACAAGGATGCTCACTTTTGTCACTTTTGGCTCCAGGATACATATTAGATATTGGTGCAGCACTATATATGTGAGGCGGTCGCTAGGTTATCCATGTTACATCTTGTAGGATGTACTACCTTTGTGGATATACTTACATATACATTTATGTCAGATACATATCCTTGTTTACTGAGTTTGAGCATCTCGACTGGGTATGAGGTGTGATGCTTTGACAATATTATATACTACCATTGGAGAGGCGACTATCTTTGAGATAAGACAAGTTACTAGTTATATGAATCTATTTTAGGTATGAATATTTATTACGTTTTATTTATTTAGTTCTTATTTATCAAATACATCTTGTATATGTAATTTATTCTTCTTGTGCATTATTGGATATACGAGTATTTCTCGTCCATTTGTGACATGCATGATCGCCGCCATATCATGATGGATTCCCATGGGCCACCAAATGGATGTCCATACATTCTCATCTAGGAGGTCTTAAAGAGTACACGCAGAGGATCGATGCGTTTACATTAGATGATTTCATATGGACATTATATGCCTGCCATATAGTGCATAGAGAGTAAGATTACACAGCCCTTTTTGGGTTATGTGTGATGGAAGAGTTTTATGGCTAGATATTTACTTGATGTGTCTGCGCCAGTTTGGGTATGTTCAGAGGATCCCTCTATTGTGCCATCTGAGGGCATTGATAGATGGTTTAGGTCTAACATTATCAGTAGCATCGCTGCTATTAGAGACAATACAGCAGGGGTGTCCGCTCCTCGACAGTGTTTGGATGGTTATTTTATAGTATTACACCCCCACATCATTCCACATGTTCAACCTGTCGATGATGTTGGACATTTCCATGATGGAGGACCTTCATATGACGTGCCACTTCCTCCATCTGGTATGAATGACTAGCAGCAAATGCAGATAATAACACTTCTTTCAGATAACCTCATGGGTTTTTATAAACTAAGATGGTAAGGTATATGCAGGGTTGTCTAAGATAGCACACATTGGCATGGTGGACATGAGTAAATTTTATTAGTTTCTTTATTTTATTTTATTTTTGTTCTTGACATTCTTTTGGGTTTTCAATGAATTATTTGTATATTATTGACATTTATCTTAACATTGCGTTAGATTAAAATTAGTATTACATTATTGTGAAATTAACATAACTTAACACAAAAATTGCTTAATATAACTTAACAAGAAAATAACATGAACAAAAATTAAACATTATAAGATGATTCAAGACATTTCAACATCTTGATAATATCGTCGACATATCTCGCAACTATCACATTCGCCTCAATTGGACCATTGGTTTCGTATAAGTGATATGTATTCCACACAACCTTCAAATCTTCATCGGTCTTCAGCTCCAAGTTGTTGAACTTCACTTTTCCTTAGGTATTAATCAATTGATGGTGAACGATATTTGATCTTAAACACCTTTCTGTTGTCGGTGTGGTGTAAGAGATTATCTAGTTTGAACTTTAGAACAACAATAGGGGTGTATTATGTGAGCCTAAAATCAACATTAGGTTTCAATCCATTGAAGTACACAAACGCAAAATACCAAAATTGAGACATTGTGGGGTATTTTTATTAACAACATATGGTACATTTTATACAAGTTTTAAATTATTATGGACCACACGAAATTGTGTGTGCAATCATAACCCTATTTTTCGTGCAAGAGAATGTCAAAGGTAATTGTCGGTGTCAGTAAATTATTAACCATTAAAAATTAACACTAATGGATTTTTCAAAATTATGGAAACAAATTTGGTCATCCTTGGATTTTTGAAAACACCTGGTAAAATTTTCCAACCACTAAATTTCTTTGAAAATATTGATAAAAATACATACCATATTTTTCTTGCGAGGGAGAATTTTCCAACAATTTGATAATGAAAAAAAATGAGAAAATATTTGTAATATTAGAAAAAATTGTAGAGGTGTCAGGTAAAACTCAAGGGATTCCAGAAAAAAAAATATTTAAGAGTTGTAGTGAGTTATCCCTGAATTTGGAGTTTTTAACTTGCCACCTCCTATTTTATACCTGGCACCCCTACATATTTGCATATTGACAAAAATGCTCTTTGTATTATTTACCAACAAAAAATTACAATTGATCAATAATTTTAACTTTTTCCAAGCTATAATTTTTAAAATTTCCGATAGTTAAAACAAAATTTCCGGTACTTTTTTTTTGCATTTTGTGAAATGTTTGCATTTATACAAGAAATATAAGAAAATGTGGTATTTTTTGGAGGAAAAAAACATGCAATTTTATCGAGTTTGTTTCAAATTACCGGTGAAAAAATACCGGAAAATTTGAAAAGTTTGGTAAGTGTCTGGAAAAACAAAATTAAAACTTATCAGAAATTTTGAAAATACCAATAAGAATCTTAAAATACTGGAATTTTCAAAAATTTCAGTATACCTGAATTTTTGCTTATGTTCAAAAAAAAACTCGGTAGTGAAGAATAATATTTTACTTGTGTGTTCCAGAACCAGAAGGCTCATCTACATATTCATGAGCATATTATACGCGGTTTTTCACCACTGACATTGTACGTTTTCTTTTAAACTTGTTCAAAATTTATAGGTTTTTGCGTCTCTATGATATTGATAGTTTACTCTATATGTTGTAAATGACAAGTATTTCCCTCCCAATCTGAAGTATTAGCATGGGCACAGTCCATTAGTAAACAACATGGTATTATTGTTGTCATTGTTTGTTCTGATACCATAAATGGGATGCGATGGAGAAGAGATAAATTGATTATGGGTTGTGAGAGAGGAAGAAACTACAAAAAGAAGAATACATCTTAAAGCAATAATTCCTCATAAGGCATTTATAGTATGAAATTTAAATGTCAGTTTAGGTTTATATTTGTGTCAAGTGGTAGCAATTGGAAGGTGATGGTTATGTGTAGGTTGCACAACCATTAACTCTCTGAGGATTTAGATGACAATGACATATTGGGTTGTCTAAAAGATCATGAAAGACAATTTGTGAATAACATAAAGAAGTAAAATATGGCTTCAAGGTACATAGTTACTGCTTTGAAACACAAAGATCCAAAAACCTCACGAGTGTTACCCAAGTGTATAAGGCTAGAGCTACATACAATACGAGCAAGAGAGGTCATTTAACGGAAATGCAGATGTTGTTGAAATAGGGACAATTCAAGTAATGTTGTTGATATCCTTTGGACACATCCTGATTTAGTGAAGTTGTTCAATATGTTCCATTTGATGTTGATTTTTTATTGTACATATAAAACAAATAGGTAATTGCTATCACCACTTTAAAATGAGGATTTTGATTTATTTGATTGTTGGTCAGTTGTTGGTTAATGATTGTGCATCATCATCATGCCGGTAATGGCTACCACTACTTGAGATTGTTGGTGTTATGTCAACGAAGTTAATTTTTTTGGTTGGCTATGCCTATTTAAAACATGAAATGGAAGAGAAATTCACATGGGCATTGGAGAAGCTCAAAGAGTTGTTCTCTTCCGAGAATTTTCTACCAAAAGTTGTGGTGATGGACCGAGAACTTGTGTTGATGAATTCCATGGAAGTTATGTTTCCAAATTCAACTCATTTGTTGTGTTTGTTCCATATTTAAAAAAACGTTAGTATGAAGTGTAAGGAGTATGTTAAATCAGAAAGACATTAACATGTGATGGATCTATAGAACAACATCATGTATTCAAATAGAGAGTCTGAGTTTGTGGAACACTTGAAGCACTTTGGGGTTGTTTATGTTGATATCCCTTTATTTGTTAAGTATGTGAGTGAAACATGGTTGACACCTTATAAAAAAAGGTTTGTTACTGCTTGGACTAATATAGTCATTCATTTAGGGAACACAACAACGAACAGTTACATGGATTTGAGTTTCAAGTTATTAAATTACTAAACATAATTTAACATATATTTCTATTTTTGGTTTTTAGGGTGGGGTCTTCTCATTGGAGACTAAAAAACTTGTTGACTACGAGCAGAGGATATTTATGTCGAAATTGGGATGTTGTGAACACCATGCTAAAAATGCAGCTAGATTCAATTAGACTGTAGTTTCAAAAAAGTATTATCAACATTGAGCATCAGTATAACATTCCATTATACACCAGATTGCACAGTTTTTTTTCAAAACAGTGTATATAGCACATTGGGAAGGAGTTAGAAAGGGTAAAAAATTGGTGTCAACCAAGATGCATGTGGTTGCTTCATTAGAATAACACATGGGTTACCATGTGCGTGTCAACTTGCTGGTTTCCAAATACAATTTGATTAGGTGCCTTTAGATGTTAAATTATGTTAAATACTCAAGTTAGATGGATGGAGCAAAGAGTCGTGGTCTTTCGTTCGAAGGAAATTAGATATGCAAGTTCATCAACATCCTCAACTGTATTCTAAATTTTTCTATGACGTTGTCTCTACAATTAGGAGTGCATTACGAGTAGATACCTAAGGTGTGTAGGGTATGGATTAATGGATGATGATTCCTAATATGGGTTACCATATTACTTATAGATGGAGTTTCATATTTGTCTGCCTGACCAAGAAACTTAACATCACATTTTCCCTCTTGTCGTGGCTCCACCTATTTAGACGAGTGGGCATAAAATCATTGTTGTTGGTTTTATCAACGACGGTCATTGGGTTCAAGTAAAGTTGAAACCTGATTGTCCATTGCCTCCTGTCACTGACCGTTGGCGACAGCACTGTACTAAAGATGCAAAAGCATAGGAAGTAGCATATGGTAAGACGAAGTTAGGAAGTCATCCTAATTTTTTTTGTATTACTATATGTAGCACATTTTCCATTATATATATATGTGTGTGTGTGTGTGTGTATTATCGTGTAGTTATTTTATCGGGTTATTTATTTCACAATTAATGTGAAAAAAATTCAAAACCTCAATGTTTACCGCATTTACCAAAATTTCCATAATTTTTTGGTAGATACCGAATATTTCAAAAAAAATGGTGTGGTAATACCGGTTTATACCGAAAATTTCAAAAAGATTGTATTTCTTCATAGAAACCAAGTATTCTCAGTATTCTTTGTGAAATTATCAATATTTATGTACATTTTCACACAAAAAATTGGTATATTTTTAAAATTTATGGTACGCACTCACACTTTATTAAAAACCGATAACTTTTAGTAAGGGTATAACGATAAAATCATGCATATTATGATGGTGTCAAGTTTAACACGGGGGTGGCAAGTTAAATCCTCCAGAATTTAACTAGAAATCAGCCCAATAAAAACAAGTATGTGGGGTTTGCAATTTCTTTTCCCACCCTTATGGTGCGGCTCACACCTGTGAAACACCAAAAATCCTCACAAATTTTCAGAGATACATCTCCAAACGCACCTTTTATCTCTTCATCCTTCATAAATCAAGCAGCCACCCCTTTTTTTGCCAAAAATTGCTCCGGAGATGCATCTGCGAATATTTATGGGGTAAATTCGAAGATGTATCTCCAAAAGCACCTTTCTTCCTTCGTAAATCAAGCAGTCATCCAAAATTTTCCAAAAAAAAATGGTCCAAAGATGTATCTATGAATATTCTTGGGATAAATTCGAAGATGCATCTCTAAAATCTTCTCTGCATGTTTCTTGGGCAGAAATATTGTCCTAAGTTTGTATTTTTTTTAATCCAAAGCCATTTTAATTCAACTAACGTTTCCATTATTTGATTCAAACATTAATAAACACGAATATCATAGAACAAGGTAATACGTTAATTAAAAAAATCCAATCATATTACAGACATTGTTCTAAAAGTATGAGAAAAAAATACTAAAACATCCCAAAGTACAAATATAAGCATAATCTATTGTGTATGCCTATTCGTTTCCAGCTTGTAAAACCAGAGTATTGGAGGTAACTCTAGAACTAATGATCCATATGATGATAAGGCTTCATAATATTTTTGTTGTGGTTAACAAACTTCAAACAAACACGCTCCTGTTAAAGAACAAAATACTAGTCGCAAGGCAAATTTTTCAAACATATAAATAACAATTGTTAACAAAAATACCTTTCCAGCCCAGACATGTCCATCAACATGATCTTTATAGTATACCAGTAAGGAGGTGTCACAAGGCAAGAATAAATATATTTTCAAAATAATAACTGTTGAGTTGATGGTCGTTAGCAATTAAGAAGGAACTAGTTCGACTGGGAAGCCGAAAAGGCTTACCCTCAAATTATTGGATAGCGATAAAGTGGGCGGGATCCCAAACTTTCCTATATTAATGACAGGTACCATGGTAAATTATGACTTGTCCATGATCCTCATCGCCAGTGGAAGTTCTTGTGGCATCATATATGTGGAGGGTCTGATTTGCATACTCTCAATGGCACGGTGACCTGCCCCTGGAGGTACATTGAACTAATGCTTACCTTAGGAGAACGGGTGGACACCAGGATAGTTAATCTACAATTCTTGGTGGTTCCCTGCAGAAGCCTAATCAACTGCATCTTAGGTAGGCCTTTCACAACAACATTGGATATCATGGATTCCCCAATACACCTTAAGTTAAAATACGACAATGTGCATGACGAACCAGTGACGATGTGTGCCAAATTGGCTAGAGCCTAGAGGATACAAAAGGTCCTACAACGCGATCAGAGCAGAAAAGACAAAGAAAAGGATATGGAGATCAATGTTGCCTTCCTCATCAAACAACTAGGAGAAAAGACAATTAGACCTCATAGAAATGGGATAAGATCCCTGATAGGTACGTTATGAATAAATCTAACTTGAATTTGAAGGAAGTAATCTCGGGTGAAGATTAAAGCCGAAGACACTAATTTGTGTTAGTGAATCATAGGATAATAAGAAGTGTTCAACCCACTAAGTCAAAATTTCCCTTATTTCATGTGTAAAATGAAAAATATCTTCATGATGTAATGACATTCTTTGAGCAAGAATAAATATATTTTCACTAAAAGAATATTTTTCCATGTGGTCACAAAGGATATTAAAATCTTCAGGGTAAACGATCAATGAAGCCAAAACCTCATGCCAAGCGACGTCGGGGCGTTGTTGTAAACGCTCCAAGAAAATGATGAAAAAGACCACAAAGTGCCAATAACGGGATCACCCCCTCTTGGTAGCTAGTTACTCTAAAGGCTAAGGTGGGTCTCTACCACGTCAACCTCGAACGAGGTTTTCGCCTTAGGGCATGGAAGGGGTGTCGAACTTTGGTCGGAAACGACCCTAGAGACGTCCAAGGAAACTTTGAGCATGATCTCGAAAAATAAATTATCTCCCAGAGTAACAAACTTGTGATTTAACACAATGCCATAATAGGTAAACAATAACAGTAACTCACAAATATAAATGTATACACTGCCAAGCAGGAACTACGAGGTTTACATATTAAACAAAGACACTCTAGAATATATTTAAAATAAAATAAAAAAGAGAGGTACAACCATGTATCCATATATCTCCCAGGGAGATCGACTTTCCATTCTCCATCATCGCATAAGAATGAACTTGTTCTCCCGAAATATGCAATGTGGGACAAAAATGCTCCACCTACTGCAAAGCATTTTCAAAGAACTAATCTGCAATAGAGTAACTTTCTTCCACCGACTTCGCATAATCCTTAATCAAGGTGAGATTCTCATGATGCATCTCTCGAAAGTCGTCTTCAGCTTTCTTCCAACCTTCTCGAGACTCCTTTAAAGATACTTCAAGCTCTTCTACCTTTTTGCAGGAAGGATCCAATGTATGGGCTGCTTTAGCAAGAGCAACCTTTGTCGTAGATACTGATGCCTTGGAAGAAGTTAAAGTTTCATTCTTCTTTGTCGGTTCCTGCACATGCAACTTTGCCTTCTCGGCCAGCGATTTATGGTACCCAAAGGCTTCTACGCCATTTTCTATCTCCAAAAATGAGAGACACCCCTTGAAGCTCATTCATATATTAATCTCTCTCATCAGTAACACATCATTAACACGTTCTTAAAGCACCTCATTTTTCTTCCGAAGATGATCAAGCTAAAAGACTTCTCTGTTAGAACTTTGAACCACAAGACTAATGAATAATGGAGAAATTGAATGTGAAGAGGGTGAGAACGTTTTCACATTAACATTGATACCAATACCTCTAAGGTATTTAAACAATTACAAGTGGATAGGGACACAAGTTACAACACCAAATAACTTTTGGACCTGTTAACTGGTTACACAAACCTGTAACTGGTTACAGCTGCTAAAAACTCAACAAAAAAAAATTAGAAATACTGATACTACTAATATGTAACAATTACACTAACACCAAAATCACTTCTTAACCTATTTGACCTTTTGACATACCTGTAATTAGTTATATATCTGTGATAACCGATTACAGTCCTTAAATTACAATAATTATCTTGACATTCTCTCCCCACAGTAACACCAAAGGCCAAAAACAATTGATGCTCGGTGTGTACTATATGATAAGCCATAGTCGGTTACTGTGACATCAAAAATATTACTCCCTCCGACTTACAATAGGTGTCTTCTTTCTTATTTTTATTTGTCTCAAATTATGTCCATTTAAATTATCAATGTGATATTTATTATTTTTTTTCCACTAACTTACCTTTATTTATTGTATTTTAATTCATATAATTATTTCACTATCGATTATTAATAATGTTATCTTATTAATAGGGTTATCTTAGTAAATAATATTCATTATCTTAAAAAATGTGAAAATCTCAAAGTAGATTATTTGTTTTCAATATAAATTATTAGATATGCTAATCAAATCCAATCTATGAAAAACTATATATCTTAATAAATGAATTGAATGGGTTTATTTATGGTTTAATGAATTATACATTAATTAATTGATGAAATTGTCATCCTAATTTGAAGAGATATGATCAAAACCATAATAGACGTTTGATCAAAATTTGCCACCCTAACGTTTCTATTCCTTTAAAACATTCATTAATTAGAAAAAATCTTCCTTAAACTAATTCACAATAATATCATAGAATGAAGGGATTTACAATTTTACATTCATTCACTAAAAATCAAGTGTAACCGCTAAAAAACAGGCGAATAAAATATTAGAAAACCCCTAAATTAAATCAACTAGACATTTAATTAAAAATTAATGTAATTGATAAATGAAACTGTAATTCCAACATTGATTATAAATCCATCTATTATGTTTCCCAAAAAAAAAAAAAAGCTCGCTAAACTGATGTTAAATAGAATAAATTGATTATTGATTAAAAAAATTAACTAAAATTTCTTCATAGGAATACACTAAAAAACATCACTTAAATTTGACATGAAGGCATTTGCAAGAAATAATAAGCATAAAGAAAATAGAAGTCACAAAAGCACTTGTCTTGTTAAGTGCTCAAAACAAACGGCAGATAAAATGTTATCAAAAGTTAAGAGTTTAATCATTACATTACATTATATATATCCTTCTCATCTCAGCAACATTAGGAAGTAACCTTTACAATATTAAAATATGCAAATATATATAAGCATCTTTAAACTGTATATGCTTGCTGAATGGTGTCTATGTCAAGTCCCTTCAATCTCACAACTGATTCTACATGACCCTTCAGTGTATGAAGCTCTCTCAACCTGTATAACATTATTACCAAATAATTAAATACATCGTACATAACAACCTACTCTTGTTTAAATGTTACTACATGTTATGTTGTACTCATGAAAGACACAAACACATGATATGTCTTATAGTTTGTTCCTTGTAAAAACCAAACTAAATAATTGAGAATGTGTAAATGTGTAGATATATAGATATATAGATAGATACCTTGCGATTTCGGCTCTCCTTTTAGCTTCCTCGGCCATTTGATTGAGTTCGGTGACATGAGTCCTCTCGGTAAACATTTTTGTGTCCGGTGGTTGTAATCCGTGCAGCGTTCTTTGTGCGTGTGCCCATTGAAGCTCTCTTTGTTCCTTGCCGAAATCCTTTTGCCTTGTGAAAGCAATCTGCAATACGCGGAGATTTATAACCGGAGATAAAAATAAAACCAGCAATGGATTTACTTGAATCGGAGAACAAACTCTACTCACCCTTTGCTCAATGACAAGATCCCAAGCTCTTCCGCTCAAAGCATAGCGAGTAAAAAATTTAATGAAATCGAGCGGGATGTAGAATATTATGTTGTATAGCCATATAACACCAGCCCAACCCCAACCTATTCCTTCAATTGCTGCGAAACTCCAGCTAGCATAAACCGCAATCAAAGTTGCAATCTGCACATATAGACTCCATTGTCAAATTTGACGCGGTGAAAAATAATTACAATGCCACAAATAGTTATTACAATGACTTACAAGTTGAGCGACGATAAAGGCAGCAACCAGCAATAAACCAGGACGCTCAACATATGACCAACCTCGGGATCGAGTAACGAATATAAGTGCCTGACTAATTGTGCTCACTTGAAGATAGATTGCAGAGGCAAGTTTTCGGAAATCATCATGAGCGTTTTTTTCAAGAGTCGCAACTCCAAACACTTTCTGAAAACATATTAGGAAACATAATCAATGTCCACCCAAGACAATAAAAAGCTAAAAGTAGAATCCATGACAAGCGAATATTGAAACCAATGCGCATAAAATGATCGGATCATAACCAGTAATGAATCCAATTCTAGCATAGTTGCCATAACAGACCAAGTATCATGCATTGACCTATGTAGAAGACATACCGGGAAAAAATCTGTTTTGTATGCTGCCCAGAAGAATATAACTGTCATCATTGCCAAGTAACTACCAAGCACAACTCCAGTAGTAAATATTTCGGATAGCTTCCAACTATCTGGAAGGGGCGATGGTTTTACCCTATCTTTCGATATCGTCATAATAGTACCTACATGTCAAAGAAATATTAGTCACTAAAAAATACTCGTGATCACATGGAAGCATACTGTAAGAGTACAAGAAGGGGTGAACAATTTGAAAAGATAAGAAACATACCATCATTTAGGATGGCAATAATAAGCACCATAAAGGGCGGAAAGTCGAACTTCCATATCAAAGCCAGCAACATGAAACCAAGCTGTAAGCATATTAAACATTTTGAAAACAGCACAAATATTAGATCCATCTGATAATTATGACAAACAGAAAGACATTATATCCCATATTTGGAAAATAATTCATTTACCACAATACGAATTGTAATTGAGACTGCATAAATCTGCATGAAAGAATAAACATATTAGTCAAGATACGGTTGTGCAGGTGCGAAGAGTATTACAATAGGAAATCAGCTGCTTACTGTATAATTTTTCATTCTCTGGAAGATAGCTCGGCTGGTCAAAACAGCACTTATAATAACACTAAGGCCAGGTTCAGTTAAAACAATATCAGATGCACTACGAGCAGCATCAGTAGCGTCTGCAACAGCTATACCAATGTCTGCCTTCTTGAGAGCAGGTGCATCATTCACTCCATCACCAGTCATTCCACAAATGTGTTTCCTAGCTTGCAAGCGTTTCACAATCTCATACTTGTGTTCTGGCCAAATACATAAAACACTTAATATGAGCAAAGAGCCACGCGATACATGATTACTACAACTAACGATTCATCAATCCAATTTGTGCCAAAAAATAAACAATAAATTGCAATCACAATATAGAAGCATACCAGGAAATACGCCAGCAAATCCATCAGCCTTTTCTATTAGATCATCAACAGGTAAAGCAGCAATGGATTCGTCCTTGTGCTGTCCAAGTAAAGCAGATGAAGGATACATATTGGTACCCATTCCTAAGCGGCGACCTGTTTCCTTTCCTATAGCTAGCTGATCCCCTGGTTAAAAAAAGAAAATTACATGAACGAAAATTAGGAGGATATTGGGTCAATAACCCCTTTTAGGAAACAATTATCCTTACATATAAGCCTTGTTTCAAATACTAGACACATTTATTATTTTTCTAAATATACCCGCAAGTTCAAATCTACTAATAAGTGACTTGAGAGATGAAAAGTCAGAGTTCGAAACCTCCATACACAAAAGGGAATTTTGGGAGCATGCAGGCACAAAACTGATACATTAAATACATTAAACATGTTATCATACGCAACAGACCTGTAATCATTTTGACATTTACTCCAAGGTTTAGTGCCCTTCGAATTGTTTCGGCACTATCATGTCTTGGTGGATCGAAAAGCGGCATGAGTCCAATAAATTGCCACGGGCTTCCAGGACTCTCTTTCCTTCCCTCTGGAACTTCCTGCATAAAACAGAGAACCAACATAAACATTTCTATTTTCTAACTAAAAACACAAGTGTACACAACTGCGACAATTAATTAAGCAATAACTCAATTACTTGGTATGCTACAGCAAGAGATCGTAAGCCACGCTCTGCGAACTTATCTATTACTGCATGAACTCTTCGTTCAATGTCTGTCTTATTGTGTGCCAGATTTAGTATCTAAAAACCACAATGAGAAAGTGAGACGAGACCAAACGGAAAAATATTATTAAAAAATGTATAATATTTAAAGTGTTACTTATTAGTTATTACCTGTTCTGGTGCACCTTTGCTTACTCTATGCATTTTACCCTCTTGATCGGTATAAGTTAATGCTGTCCGCTTATCGGTAGGATTAAACGGAAGAAAATGTACTTCTTGTATACCAGCACGTGCCTGCAATAGTATTAAGTTAAAAGCAAAAAACACGGCATGTAGAAAAAAGTCCGTGAATAGTATATCAAAACCTACCTCCTTTGGATCAGCCAGTGTCCCAACTATGGCAGTATCTATTGCATCTTGATTCTCAAGTCTTGAAGCTCGAGCCGCCATCAAAACAACGGTTTCAGCATCCACTCCTTTTGCAAAAACCTTATTGATTAAAATAAGATAAATCAGAACAAACAAACACATACAAAACGGAAAAAGATAACCGGTACACGACGCTGTGCACTATCCAACCTCAACAAGATTTTTGTCAACAGTAAGCTTATTTAATGTTAGAGTTCCAGTCTTATCACTGCAAAGCACATCCATGCCTGCCATCTCTTCAATGGCTGTCATCCTCTTTGTGATAGCCCCCTGCTGAGATAGCCTATGGGATCCAATGGCCATGGTCACTGACAAAACTGTGGGCATGGCAATTGGAATTCCTCCAATGAGAAGAACAAGGAGGTTATCAATTCCAGGACGATAGCGACGATGTTGGATGGGATACATAACAACAAGCTCAATAAGCATCCCCACAGCAATTGAACATATGCAGAAGTTCCCAATTGCAGTCAAGACCTATATAAGACGGCAAAATATAGAAATATAATTATGAAATCTGAATAGTAAATATTGACTGAATTAGATTGCAAGTAGAAGAAGAAGAAAAAGATTCCATTCTCACATATTACCTTTTGAAAATGACCAACTTGATTTGTAGTATCTACAAGGTGAGCAGCTTTACCGAAAAAGGTATGAACACCGGTAGCTATGACAACACATTCAATCTCTCCTTGTTTGCAGGTAGAACCGGAATACACACCATCGCCGGGAGCCTTTGTCACCGGAAGAGACTCACCAGTGAGTGCAGACTGAAAAGACCAAAAGTGTAATTGAACCATTAAGTTTTTTTTTTCGGATAAAAACATCCGAAATTATTTTATATATATGAACATGAAAACCAAAACCAAAACCAAAACAAAAGAATCGACCTGATCAATTTTCAAAGGATCTCCTTCAAGAAGACGAGCATCTGCTGGAACAATATCTCCAAGTTTGATGCTGATGATGTCACCGGGAACCAGGATCGCAGCATCTTGCTCACTCCACCTACCATCTCGAAGAACCTTTACAAAACACACTCATGGTAAGAATCTAAGAAACATACATATAAAACAAAACATATCCCTTCAAGATGGAAAGCTTTAAGCACAAAAATTCAAATATGCAAAACAAAGACACAGACACATCGACATAGCTGAAAAAGACTTAAATCAAACACCTTAGCTTTCGGAGCGAGACTAGCCATAAGAGCTGCAGCAGCATTACCAGCATTGTTCTCCTCAATAAAACTAATAGTCGAATTGATGATAAGCAAGGTGATAATACCCACAAAATCTTGCCAATCAGGAGCCTTATTCTACACAAAAACATTCAAGAAACAAACACCAACAAATAATCAAAATCAATCTACAAACACACACACACGCACATAAAACTCCCAAAAAAGCTGAGAAAAAAACACACTAACCCCTCCATTTGCAAGAGCTATCGCCATTATAGCAGCTGCCTCCATAACCCAAGAGAGAGGATTCCACATAAACCCCAAAAACTTCAACAGCTTGCTCTCCTAAAAAACCATCCACAAACAAATTCATCAACAAAAAAAAAAACAAATAGAGCAAAAACATAATCATCAAACAAAGAACAAGAAAAAAAAAGTACTCTCTTCTCCTCAAGCTTATTATGTCCAAAAATCGTGAGCCTCTGCTCAGCAGCCTCAGTAGTAAGACCCTCTCTGCTACATCTGAGATTCTCAAAAACCTCATCAATGGGTATGTTCTCCTACATTCAGAAAAAAACAAAAAATAAAAACAAGATAAAACAATGAAGATAAGGTTGGTAGTGGTAAATCAGATCTATGTTACCAAATCAACAGTTTCTTTAAGAACAGCTTCTAACGTTTCAGGCTTTTCTTCTTCAGCCATGTTTGTGTTTTCTGGTTCAACACAAGTTCCACCCTCTTTCTCTTTCTATCAAAGCTATTATCAACTTTATCTCACTACAAAAAGCCGTTCATAAATTAGGAGAGTAAAGGGTGCGTGGAGTGCACTAACCAAAAACCAAACATTACTCTCAGAGGTGGCAAAACTAATAATAATAGAGCCCTTATAACAAATCACTCTCTAACATTTTAATATTATTTTTTACTTTTTTTATCATCTACTTTATTACAACAACGACACTCTAATAAGTTTATCAATAATCGAACTTAATATTTTTTATTTTTTATTATAATGATAATAGTTATCATAAAATGAAAAAGAATGTAAGGCTTAGGGTAGGATTAGGCTACCTAATTGTGACCCAATAAAAAGGATGGGGTGGTTTGAAACAATAACCACTCTTCAAAACTTAGGAAATATATATTTGTATAACTATGTAATAATATTATGCAATTATAATGAAAAAAAATAGTTGAGTTGTTTTCAATAATAAATTGTATTTTATTTATTGAAGTATAGTTAGTAGAATAGTTAGATATTTTATTAGACGGTAGAATGATCCCGAAATTAATTGATACTAAAGTCATATTAAATCTCAAAAATAACTCTTCGATTTAATAGTTAAATAAATTAAATTCATGTAGTTGTTGTGACCACAGAAGTTACTGTTGTTGATGTTTATTGTATGTCATTATGAATTCAAGAATGTATTGCACACAAATTCCTTACTCAAAAAATTTGCCAACCATTTTCTTTTGTTTCTTTCTTCAAGCAATCGTAATTTCAAATGCAGTCATTTTTCTTGCAAGATAAAAGACAATATAGACGGGTCCCTCTATTTTTCTTGGAATTTTGAAAACCGCATAATCCACTCCTTGCATTTTCAATTTTTGCGGTTGGATTTATGTGTCTACAATTATTTGATTTTCTTCCTCTATTTAAAAGATTATTCAATTAGAGTACAATACTAAATATAGTTTATTTGAGATGGGAATTTTTTTTAAATAATCCTCATTTTCAAAAAAAAAATTATAAAATAATCCTATTTTAAATTTTAAAAAAAAAATCATCCTCAATAATACATAAGGTCAGTGTATGGAGAAATCTACTGTCACCCTCTGATCATACCTTATACCTTCTTTTGTAGCAAAATATCATATTTATCCTTTTGAAAATTATAAATTTTGAGGCGGTGTATTGGAGATTTCGTAAAATATCAGAAATTTCGAAATTACTGGTAAAACTCCCAAAAAATTTCACACGATACCGAGAATTTGAATTACTGGTAGTATAAAAATTTCACTTTTTTTTGTTTTTTTTTAATTTTAACACTACCGGAAAATTCAAATACTCCAAAATTTACAAAAAAAAATCGGGAATTTAAAATTTTCGGTAGTGTAAAAAAAATTTAAAAAAATGAAAATTTTTATAGTCCCGGGAATTTGAAATTCCCAATAGTGTAAAAAATTTCAAAAAAAAAGTGAATTTTTACACTGCAGATAATTTCAATTTCCCCGAAATTTCCCTCATTACCGGAAATTTGAAATTCCCGGTAGAGAATAAATTTTCACTTTCCGCCCAATTTTTTCAAGGACAATGTTGGAATTATGAAAGCTTAGGGAGTGTCAGGTATGAGTGGGATGGTAGGTAGATTCCTCCGGTACCTGTGGCGCATGCATGTGTCCTTTAAAAATATGTGCCATAATTAGTAGCTACTGTGTTATTTTGATTTTTTTTTATTATTTTAATAACTAAATAGTATTAAATAAAATGTTTAATAACAACAATTATAATATTTTTCTGCCAAATACAATTACATAACGATTGGATATAAATTTAATGATACACTTGATCGTAATGTCCATCGGTTCCACACCCTAGCGGATTTGCTTGCCTTTGAGGTCTCTCATTATTTTCCTGAGGTGTTTTCATAGTATTCACCTGAATCAAAGGTGGTTGGTGTAAGATTTTTGGTGTTCCAGACTGGCTCAATGATTAGGCATGACCCAATCAATTCTTGCATCAAGAACGGGCCAGTAGCCCAATGTCAAAGGGATCCACTGACTCTGTGCCCCTCAGCGAGAAGGCTTCGTCGATCAAGGTTACCCTTGGTCGGACTCCTCTGCCCCTTCTAGACTTCTGTCTGACACTTAGGAGAAGTCACCCAGATTCACCCAAGGACAATCGGTTCACCTTCTGCCTGGTTGACACCACATCCGAGCAGGTTTGCTCGTCCCTGTTATACCCCAAATTTGTCCTACCCGCACTATTTTTTGTTTAACAGATTTTTCAAAAAAAGCCAAAAAGCTTGTACCATTTTATTTCTCTATCTAACAAATATTTCGAAGAAAAAAAACATGTATTACTTGTATTTCTCTGTCAAGCAAAATGTGTACTAGTTTGTTTTTGTCCGATATTTCGAAAAAATCCAAAGAATATGCATCGTCTCTTTTTCTGTCTGTTATTCAAAAAATCCAAAAAAAGTACATTTATTAATTAAAACTTATTTATGCTCTTTATCATAAATTATTTTTATTATTTAATTTATTATCCAAAATTACAAAAAAAAAAAACTATTATCATTATTTCTTTAAAGCTCGTTATTTCTCCTTTATCTTTAATCACAAAACTAAAAAATATATTTATTATTATTATTTCTTTTATTAAGTTCAATTTTTTTAACCCATTTACAATTTCCAAAAAAATTACAAAAATCACTTAGTTATCTCATTATTTGTATTATTAGTACTTTTATTTTTTTATCCATTTTTATTATTACTTTTATTATTAACCTTTTTAATTATTATTATTATTATTATTATTATTATTATTATTATTATTAACCTTGTATTATTATTATTATTATTATTATTATTATTAATCACATTATTATTATTCTTGTTATTAAACTTTTTGTTTTATTTCCTTTTTTTTCTTATTATTATCATTATTATTATTTTTGTTGTTATTCTTATTATTATTATTATTATTAGTTTTTTTTTATTATCATAATTTTCATTATTATAGTTAATTTTATTATTATCATAAACCAGATATCATTACATGTAAGTATCTTTTTTTCATTACATTAGTATAACAATTAAGGACGGTTGCTCCTTAGCCATTTCTCTACGTGCTTCAGCCACTACCCTCATCTTATAATTCCAACAGAACACACATGAAAAAGGCAACGTAATACCACAAAGCCAGCTACACAAAAGATTTTATCTCACACCTCACCCCACAACACACAAAATATTCTCAATTCCAATCCTTATCTAACAAACTTATTTCTACTCCAATTTCTATTATGCCCCTCATCAACCTCTTCTATAAAAACAACCTCTTGTTCATAATCAAGAAAAAAGCTGGGGGAACCAACAGACCCTTCAAAAACAAAATAACCGAGCTTTACCAAAATAATCAAAAAAATTCAGACCCTTTCTCCGTAAACCTGCAAATACCACCCTTCAAAGAACCTTCAAAACTCCATAATACCCTTCAATCACCCATCTTCATCTACAAAGAAAAACTGAAAATCCAACATAAACAGACTCACACAAACTTACAAAACCCATAAACTTTTCAATAACTCACAATAACACATCAATAACCCAAACACCATCAC
Organism: Lathyrus aphaca; assembly: GCA_963966055.1. NCBI lineage: Eukaryota > Viridiplantae > Streptophyta > Magnoliopsida > Fabales > Fabaceae > Lathyrus > Lathyrus aphaca. The sequence goes on along the minus strand of OZ014522.1, from coordinate 506,083,026 downwards.
AAACCGCGGAAAACAGACCCAAAAGCATCCACCACCAAAACCTTGAAACCAAGTTGAGATCGTGAGTTTGAGACGAGAGTTGATATTATGATGCGGAGGAACTCTGTTACCGGCGACGAGTAAATCGAAAATGTGAGGAGGAGGTTGTGCCGTTTGTTTTTTATTCGTGGCTGAACTTTAACTTTCCCTGTTTGATTTTTTTTATAAAAAAAGGAAACAAACTTTCTTTATTTTCTTGTTAAACGCAAATGTTAATGCTGGTATTTGGTTGGGCTACCAGATTTTCTTAAAGCCTGTATCAATTGTTTTTATTGCGACTACACTCCCTGCACCCTACGACACTCCCCTTTATTCTTGTTTTTTGTATTCATCATTTATTTCTATAGTCTTGAATTAGTTTCTATTTTTTTTTAGTTTGTATTGTTAAATCTTTTAAGATCCATTTTATGTTTTAATATTATTTTAGGGCCAATGATCTACCAAAAAACCGAATTGTGTCCGATCTCGTTATCGGAAAAATTCGGTCAATATGAGGCCAATTTTATTTTTCGTTTATTATTTTGTTTCAATTAATATTTCATTTCATTTTTCATTTTTTCAAATCAATTTAATTTAGTTTATTTTTATCGGTTATTTAATTTTTATGGTCGATGAACATCTACATAGTCTTGAGATTCGTCGCAAGCCGACTTGAAATCTCGATTAATGATGAGACCATTTTATTTTATTTCACTTTATTTAATTTAGTTTATTTTATTTTTTCGCATTTCAACATAAATGCTCGACTCCTCATAGAACGGTTCTAAAATTGAATTGGTTCTAAGGTAGCTAATGAGCCATATTTCGACGCATCCAAAAAGGTTCAACGCCTCCGAATAGTTTGGTACACTGCATACACGCTTTCTCTTGGGCAAATTACAACGAGACCCTTTTATTTCATGCAATCTCATGTAATTTATTTTGTATCCCTCCCCCATTTTATGTACGCATTTTATTTTCCACATTTTATCGATTTTGTTTAGTTCGTGAACCCTTGGTCCAACGCCAAGTGGTTGCACTCTCACACACTCGCACTTTATTTTTTCAGTTATCGTTTCGTTTATTAAGGATCCACTTCACCTTCCGAACCCAGGCAATGGTTGCGAGACTTTTGTCCTTATCTCTCTCTTCTCGGGTTGTATCTATATCTTCCCTTTCCCTCTTCGGGAATAAATAGAATTAGGTGGCGACTCTTCAGTCTGTCCAGCGCGCGGCTCTTCTCTTTTAGATCGCGTGAGGTCGTATTTTTTGGGGTGCGACAGCTGGCGACTCCTGTTGGGGACTGGTTCACCCCTATGTGAGTCAAGCATAGTCTAGGTCTCCACGCTTGTTTGGATGTTTGCTTTTATGTCTTACTTGTCTATTTTCATCGCTTCCTTTATCGCATTCCATATTATATATCTTGTGGCTCATTGGTACTATAATTTGGATCGATACTTTGATCGCAAAAGAAACTTGAGGGAAAGGATCTATACCCAGGCTTACGAGTACAAATATAAGTTAGCGAGGTTGTGTAGTATGGGCTCCCAAGGGAACCACTCTTGTGGGTTGTCGATACGAAAACCTCACTTGGAGTAGATTCTAATGAGAATACTGGCGACCGTCAAGTTCTTGGTGTGTGTGCCCATTTGTTTTCATCAGGGTCGTCGACTCTGAGGACCTTTAGAACCTTTTGGTTAAAACATCGATTGATGGTCGCGTAGTATGGACTCCCGAGAAATTTGCTCTCGTGGGTTATCGATACAAAGACCTCACTCAGAATAGACATTCTCAATGGAGTTGATTGACTGTCAAGAGCTGACATGTGCATCAAACATTTGAGCAAAGTCCATAACTCTGAGGCCTTTGTTTAAACCTCATGTCGATGATCACGTAGTATGGGCTCCCGAGAAAATTTGCTCTCATGGGTCGTCAATAGGAAGATCTCACCCAAAATAGATTCATACGAGGGAAGTCAATCAACCGTCATGCTTATGGTGTGTGTGATGAACAGCCATATGAATTGATAACTTTGGGGTCCTTAAAACCTTAGAGTCTACCTAGTGAGTTCCTGATCAGAGTATCATTCATTTGTACCTTGGACTTATGAGACCCTGATCTTGTGATCCTGGATTCTGACACTGCATATTCATTTCATTTGCATTAATTGTTCATCTTGCATTTCATTCCAAAGTCGTAAACTCATTGTATGTTCCTTCTTCAGTAAATCAAGTTGGTTTCCCGACGCCCATATCGTTCTCGACGCCTGTACCTAACTCGAGCCAACACTAGGAGACTAATGGATCAGATTCAACAAGAACAAGCTGCTATAAGGGAAGAGATTGACTCGATCAAGAGCAAGATTAATCAGATTTATGAGGCCATACAAGCCTTGGCCAGAATGGTTGTGTCTTATCAGCCTGTTCCTCCAATGCCTTATCATTCAGCTATTCAAGCTCTGCTTCCACCTCAGATGGCTTATCAACCACGTCCATATCCTCTAAGTACTGCTGCGCAATTTGCACCTAATCCAAACCAGCAACCGGCTCATCCACAACAGCCTGGTCAACAACATCAATGTTCTCCTCGACAGCGCCAGCCAAATCAGCATAGGAGGCCTGAAAGAAATTTTGATCTATTGCCTATGTCATATGGAGAAATTTTTAATGGGCTAATGGCGGAGGGAACTCTTGTTTTGAAGAATATGCCACCTCAAACTGGTAATGCCCGAGACTTTGATGCCAATGCTCGTTGTAGGTATCACAAAGGCGCTCCAGGTCACACAATCGAGAACTGCAGAACGTTCAAACACAAAGTTCAAGACCTGATCGACTATAAGGATCTCACCTTCACTCAGAAGAATCTGAATGTCCAGAATAATCCAATATCGCCGCAAGTGGCCCATCAACGAATGCTTTTGAAGAAGTTACTAAAGACCAAAAATGAGTAGTCTCCAACTTTGAAGAAGCAAGTCAAATCAAGAGAAGTTTAATTCCTCAAATCAAGGCAGTCATCGCCATTTATTATTCTGCATCCCTGTTATTTTGTATTGTCTGTTAAAGTACTATTTGCCTTAAACATTGTTATTCGTACTTAATTTTGATAATATTATGTTTAGGCATGTTTTGAATCAGTCTATTCGCATTCGCTCATCATTTATCATTTATCACAAAATCACAAAAATATTCTCTCACTTCACTTGAGCAAATATTTGAGGGAGGATGATGAAAACGAAATACCCATAACTATTGCGGTATGCTTTCGGATAAAACCTCGTCAATGATGTACAGGCATTTTTTTCAAATCCCCAAACACTGAAGAGATAAGGAGTTAATCCTTAGTCAACCACTTCGAGCCTAGAAGTAAGAGTTTCTTTCGGATACAGGCCCTTACATTTAACCTGGGGCAGGGTAGTTGTTCAGTTAATCTGACTACACTTCAAATCGCAAGATGAGACATCCCGTCGGAGGACCATCAACAAATTACTTGGCAGTCACAATATTCAACAAAATACAAAAAACAAAAATGCTAAGTTGAGCACCCAAAGGGAGACTTAGTCAACAAAAAAAGAAGAACAAATCAAAAGAGAAGCTCAAATCCTCAGAAAAGCAAAACAAATATCAGTGACCACCAAATCAAGAATCAAAGGGTCACCAACATCCACCCACAAAATAAGATGACTGTCATTTTCAAGCGAACCTTAAAGCTTAATTTTCACTCTTGCAACGTCGAAAACAAATGCAGGTGTAGAGTTAACTGGACGTAGGATTGGAGAACATTACGAAGAAGGGTTGGGTACAAATCAAACTTTGAGCCTTATATCCTTTATTTCTCAAACCATTAACCATACCACATTACAACCCTCAAAAGTCCTAATTGAGGCTGGGTTTATTCTGAAAGCATGCTACCAACAGGGTTGCGTAAATTGACTCCCATATATTTGTTAATCTTCAATCTTGATTGCACATTATTCTTGCTGCATCTTTCACGCACTTTCTAAATCAACACCACGTTTGGGCTAATGGTCCATTCGTCACACTATCGCGGCATTCAAATAAATTGACTTTTTCAAAACTTGCATGAACGTTACATTAACACTACCATTTGCGTATGAATAATTTAATTGCAATTCAGTGCTTGATATTAGTGCAATCCCAACAAGGGGAAATCAAAAGAGGAACTTGAACTTCATCAGTGCTAACATGAACCAAGTCATCCTCAAAATCAGCTCAATCAGGGGCATGCGCCTATCAAATCCAGATACTGGGGCAGATCATGTCTCGGTCAATCTCAAAGCTTCCCCACCATTATCATTTTAATTACCCTACAGGCAGAGGGAACCAAACAAGGAGCAAATCTTCTTATCTCTTCTCCCCAGCTAAACCAGCAGATTTTGTTGGACGTTGGCAATCATTTAAAGCAAATCAGTTCTTATGCGTCAACCAAGTCGCTTTGCTCATCAGCAAATGACCGAACTTGGAGTATACAGATCCATCCTCTGACCATGCATCGTCAAAGATCGAGTGTCGGGGAATCAAACCTTCCACCCACCCAAAGTCCAATCATTATTGGCAACAACCAGACCAAAAGACCACCAAGCTGGCATATTTCATTTCCCAATCACCTCATATGCATCATTATGCATCATTTAGATCAATCATTTACAACATACACATCATTTGCATACATAAATAAATCATACTTTTTATATTCCCCAACATTTTCAACTTATATCTCAGTGCATAAATATTTGCATCGTATTTCCATCATTATGGAATACCTTTTTCAAAATCAAAAATGCAAACATGCATAAGTCAGGATCCAGGATCGATCACCGTTTATTTTATTTTTTTTCAGTCGCCCGGTTTTCCCTTTGGCGGCGGGGATCGTTTATTTTTTTCAGTCACCCGGTTTTCCCTTTGGTGGCGGGGATCGAATTTAATTTTTCAGTCGCCCGGTTTTCCCTTTGGTGGCGGGGATCGAATTTACTTTTTCAGTCACCCGGTTTTCCCTTTGGTGGCGGGGATCGAATTTACTTTTTCAGTCACCCGGTTTCCCTTTGGTTGCGGGGTCGAATTTATTGTTTTAGTCGCCCGGTTTTCCCTTTGGCAGCGGGGATCGTTTATTTAATTTTTTTCAGTCACCCGGTTTTCCCTTTGGTGGCGGGGATCGAATTTACTTTTTCAGTCACCTGGTTTCCCTTTGGTGGCGGGGGTCGAATTTATTGTTTTAGTCGCCCGGTTTTCCCTTTGGCAGCGGGGATCGTTTATTTAATTTTTCAGTCACCCGGTTTTCCCTTTGGTGGCGGGGATCGAATTTACTTTTTCAGTCACCCGGTTTCCCTTTGGTGGCGGGGGTCGAATTTATTGTTTTAGTCGCCTGATTTTCCCTTTGGCGGCGGGGATCGTTTATTTCATTTTCAGTCGCCCGGTTTTCCCTTTGGCCGCGGGGATCGTTTATTTAATTTTCTCAGTCGCCCAGTTTTCCCTTTGGCGGCGGGGATCGTTCATTTAATTTTTCAGTCACCCGGTTTTCCCTTTGGTGGCGGGGGTCGTGATTTAATTTTTCAGTTGCCCGGTTTTCCCTTTGGCGGTGGGGATCGCTTATTCCATTTTCAGTCACTCGGTTTTCCCTTTAGTGACGGGGTCGCATTTAAATTTCACTCGCCTTATCATCCTCCGGTGATGAGTGATATCGTTTTCATTCAACTTGTTTCTTCGTTGTATCACCTGTTTTTCCAGTTTTAAATCATCAGCTTCTATCATTACTTATTTTCATTTTTGTCGGACAAATTCAGAGTCTGTTAATATCGAACTGTCTTATACCTTGAAAATTTGAACGCGAGCCGGTTCATCTCACTCGGTCTAAGCCAATTCGATAGGGGCAACTGTCATACCCAAAATTTATCCTACCCGCACTATTTTTTGTCTAACAGGTTTTTCAAAAAAGCCAAAAAGCTTGTACCATTTTATTTCTCTATCTAACAAATATTTCGGAAAAAAAAACATGTATTACTTGTATTTCTCTGTCAAGCAAAATGTGTACTAGTTTGTTTTTGTCCGATATTTCGAAAAAATCCAAAGAATATGCATCGTCTCTTTTTCTGTCTGTTATTCAAAAAATCCAAAAAAAAGTGCATTTATTAATTAAAACTTATTTCTGCTCTTTATCATAAATTATTTTTATTATTTAATTCATTATCCAAAATTACAAAAAAAAAAAACTATTATCATTATTTCTTTAAAGTTCATTATTTCTCCTTTATCTTTAATCACAAAACTAAAAAAAATAATCTTTATTATTATTATTTCTTGTTTTTATTAAGTTCAATTTCTTTAACCCATTTACAATTTCCAAAAAAATTACAAAAATCACTTAGTTATCTCATTATTTGTATTATTAGTACTTTTATTTTTTTATCCATTTTTATTATTACTTTTATTATTAACCTTTATTATTATTATTATTATTATTATTATTATTATTATTAATCACCATTATTATTATTCTTGTTATTAAACTTTTTGTTTTATTTCCTTTTTTTTTCTTATTATTAGCATTATTATTATTTTTGTTATTATTCTTATTGTTAGTTTTTTTTTATTATCATAATTTTCATTATTATAGTTAATTTTATTATTATCATAAATCAGATATCATTACATGTAAGTATCTTTTTTTCATTACATTAGTATAACAATTAAAATGGGATATGTAGAAAGGACGGTTGCTCCTTAGCCATTTCTCTACGTGCTTCAGCCACTACCCTCATCTTATAATTCCAACAAAACACACACATGAAAAAGGCAATGTAATACCACAAAGCCAGCCACACAAAATATTCTATCTCACACCTCACCCCACAACACACAAAACAAGCAGCAACACAGTATTTCTTTTCACAAAATATTCTCAATTCCAATCCTTATCTAACAAACTTATTTCTACTCCAATTTCTATTATGCCCCTCATCAACCTCTTCTATAAAAACAACCTCTTGTTCATAATCAAGAAAACAGCTGGGGGAACCAACAGACCCTTCAAAAACAAAATAACCGAGCTTTACCAAAATAATCAAAAAAATTCAGACCCTTTCTCCGTAAACCTGCAAATACCACCCTTCAAAGAACCTTCAAAACTCCATAATACCCTTCAATCACCCATCTTCATCTACAAAGAAAAACTGAAAATCCAACATAAACAGACTCACACAAACTTACAAAACCCATAAACTTTTCAATAACTCACAATAACACATCAATAACCCAAACACCATCACAAACCGCGGAAAACAGACCCAAAAGCATTCACCACCAAAACCTTGAAACCGAGTTGAGATCGTGAGTTTGAGAAGAGAGTTGATATTATGATGCGGAGGAACTCTGTTACCGGTGACGAATAAATCGAAAATGTGAGAAGGAGGTTGTGCCGTTTGTTTTTTATTCGTGGCTGGACTATAACTTTCCCTGTTTGATTTTTTTTATAAAAAAGGGAAACAAACTTTCTTTATTTTCTTGTTAAACACAAATGTTAATGCTGGTATTTGGTTGGGCTACCAGATTTTCTTAAAGCCTGTATCATTTGTTTTTATTGCGACTACACTCCCTGCACCCTACGACACTCCCCTTTATTCTTGTTTTTTGTATTCATCATTTATTTCTATAGTCTTGAATTAGTTTCTATTTTTTTTTTAGTTTGTATTGTTAAATCTTTTAAGATCCATTTTATGTTTTAATATTATTTTAGGGCCAATGATCTACCAAAAAGTCGAATTGTGTCCGATCTCGTTATCGGAAAAATTCGGTCAATATGAGGCCAATTTTATTTTTCGTTTATTATTTTGTTTCAATTAATATTTCATTTCATTTTTCATTCTGTCAAATCAATTTAATTTAGTTTATTTTTATCGGTTATTTAATTTTTATGGTCGATGAACATCTACATAGTCTTGAGATTCGTCGCAAGCCGACTTGAAATCTCGATTAATGATGAGACCATTTTATTTTATTTCACTTTATTTAATTTAGTTTATTTTATTATTTCGCATTTCAACATAAATGCTCGACTCCTCATAGAACGGTTCTAAAATTGAATTGGTTCTAAGGTAGCTAATGAGCCATATTTCAACGCATCCAAAAAGGTCCAACGCCTCTGAATAGTTTGGTACATTGCACACACGCTTTCTCTTGGGCAAATTACAACGAGACCCTTTTATTTCATGCAATCCCCTATAATATATTTTGTATCCCTCCCCCATTTTATGTACGCATTTTATTTTCCGCATTTTATCGATTTTGTTTAGTTCGCGAACCCTTGGTCCAACGCCAAGTGGTTGCACTCTCACACACTCGCACTTTATTTTTTTAGTTATCATTTCATTTATTAAGGATCCACTTCACCTTGCGAGCCGAGCGCATTGTGCCTCGCTAACAAACCACAAAATAAACCTTCATTCGCATTCACCCTCAAACCTAAAAAAAAAACAAAAATTGTTTCGATTAGATCCAAACCCTTTATCCAACGTCAAACGGCCGTAGGTTAATAAACCACATTAATAATACGAGAAGAAATTGTACGCCACGAGCCTTAAGCGGTAGAAAGGAGGATAACGAGCTCTCGTTACTCGCTCCGATTATTTCGACGCAAGACGCTCGTCTTGTTGGACGGAATAAACTATCCATAGTCTTTAGTTCAATTCGACTCCTAAACCCTTTTATCGAAGAAAGGTAATAAAATCAACATCCATCAACCGTAGTAGGCCGAACTACGAGGCTCTGACTTTCCCATTGCACGCGGGAGTATGTAGGCACAAGGATCTCAATCCTTGCCGAGCACCTAGGATCAATCTAACTTATAATAAAACTTATTTCCCTCTAGCAAGTAACTCATTAAGCATAAATATCCCTTCGCACGTGACAACTTAGATGGTTCCCATCGAGTACGATGGATGTAGGGGGTGCTAATACCTTCCCCCTGCATAACCGACTTCTGAACCCAGGCAATGGTTGCAAGACCTTTGTCCTTATCTCTCTCTTCCCGGGTTGTATCTATATCTTCCATTTCCCTCTTCGGGAATAAATAGAATTAGGTGGAGACTCTTCAGTCTGTCCAGCGCGCGGCTCTTCTCTTTTAGATCGCGTAAGGTCGTATTTTTCGGGGTGCGACAGTCCCAACGGCTAGTTTCTGACAGTTACCTATTTTTGGGAGATCCACGATCCATACCCAAAATAGGAACCAATAGTCAAGCGTTGGGGATCTATATAAACTCTCTCACATGAGAGGGCCAGGTATCCAATATTCACTCTCATAACTCACTTTTTCGTACTTGCTCATTCTTCTGCTCTATCTTACTTTGGCATCGGAGTGTCTTGCAGGTACACACTTTTTTCTCTCCTCGACGACCGAGCATCATCACCAACGTATGTGGCCCACCTCAGATTCTGGTCTCTAGGAACGATCTTTGGCGTCGTCCGTGGGAATCTTGTTTCCTCGTCTTTCATCCTCGGGTCGTGAAGACTAAAACACTTCAATTCAAACACTCTTTATGACTAAATGTGGCGACTCAGTTGATGCCCGGATTGTTGCCAACATCCCCGTCAAACAACGGGAAAGCGACGGAACCAATCCCTCACTCAGGGAGCCCAACCATTTTCATCAAGACGAACTCACTGCCTCCATAACACCTGAACCAATCATCGAACCAGAGATCACTCTTGCTGGTTTTTCTCTCATTCCCATCCCCGAGGGAATTAAGCCTACCCTTGTTGTGTTGGTCGAGACTATGAATCAAACCAACCTTTTGATCTTGCGGAAAGGCGAAAGAATAAAAGCTTTGGAGGATACTCTCCATCCCAGATCCATCTCCCTGTCAAGAAGACCCCGCAGGTCACGTAGTCGTTCCCCTGAACGAAGAAAGGACTGCCAAAGCCCATATGAGTATGGGTCAATCAAGAAATGGGTTTGGTAATCTCCTCGACGACATCAATCCTGATAGCCAAGAAGACGCAAAGGACATTATAGACTGGGACCCGACCATCCCCTAAGGGTGCAAGAAACCGCTTAAGATCGCCATCCCCTCGACAACATAAAGACAACAGCTCTTACTCCGTCTTCTACGATTCCAATGACGAAGATGAACCCCGTGGACCCCTCTCCCAAGATATCATCTCCACGAGGTTGCCGAAAGGATTGGAGAAGCCTCTTTCTCTAGGGTACTATGATGGAACTACTTATCCGAACGAGCATATAGAGAATATTGATGCCCTCCTCGACTATCGAGGCGTCCGAGGAGCCATCAAATGTTTTTATTTCCAACAACACTCAGAAAGGGAGCAATGTCTTGGTACAAGAGTCTCCCCTATGAGTCCATCACCTCGTGGAGACAACTCGGGAGGACATTCTCCCGACACTTCACATCCTCTCGTCGACATCCCAAAATCGACGCTTCTCTTGAGGTGATAATTCAGGGAAAGGATGAATCCTTGCGAGCGTATATCGAAAGGTTCAATTAAGAGATTATTCAAGTCTTGAGCACTGACGACATGAAAAAAATACATCCTTGAACGTGGGTTTTGCCCCCGTAATGACTTTGTCAAGGTCATGGGCATTTATACACCGTCCACGCTTGATGCTTTTCTCCTCAAAGCCCATATATACAATATGGAAGAAGGAGGCAACTAATATTCCCCGTGACACCAGGCATCGGGAGGATGCCAAACCCTCAAAAAATGAAGACTCATCAACATCACATCGGGGAGGTGAGAAAAGAAATTATAGTTGCTCCCGCGAACCACGGGAGCACAATGGACCTTCAGGCCGCTTCCATGAGTACACTCCCCTGACTGTGTCAAGGGAAAAGATCCTCTTTGAGTGTGCCAACTCATAATTCTGTCAGGCTGGCGTCCGGTTCCCTAAGCAGTTACCGACCAAGGCCAACACGGACAAAACAAAGTAATGTCGGTTCCACAAATCGCACGAGCACAATCCTGATGATTGCATTCATATGAAAGATATCATCGACATACTCATCAGAGATGGCCACCTGAAGCAATTTACAAAGGGGAATGAGGCTCCCCGACATGAGGTACAGGAGTCTCGGAAAGTTGAAGAAGCAGCTCCCCCGGCTGTAGATGTCACCCTTCCAATCGCTTTCAGTATCACCCGGTCAGAGGACTTTTATGTCCCCGAACCTTCACTGGCCCGACTTACTTCGCTGCTTACAGTCCCTGGGAGTTCTTTCCGTCAACAATGGTGATCTCAGGGGGGCTACAACAAAGTCATTGTTGGTCAGGTGAAGCGAAGGGGTCGACCAGCTGATGAGCACAGGTTCTAACCAGAACTTCACACTTGATCCTCCTCGGGGAGGGTCCACTCCCATCTCCTTCTACAAGGAAGAGCTCTTCGGTGGCACGCCCAACGCCAGCATTCCCTTGTTCATCAGGGCACAAATGGATAACTTTGATGTCCGACGAATCCTTGTCGACCAATGGAGCTCCGTTGACATCATTTATTCTCAGCCCTTCACCACCCTACAGCTCAACGAGACACATTTGACACCTTACGTAGGATCGGACCTACAGGGGTTCAACGGATCAGTGTCCAGACCCTGGGGATACGTAGACCTGATAATGAATTTTGGAGCAGGAGAGACGCCGAGGACAATTAAAGTTCATTTCCTTGTCATAGATTACCTATCCTTATATCGGTGCATCTTAAGACGCCCGACATTGTCTGAACTCATCGTTTTACCATCCACGGTACACTTAAAGATGAAGTATTAAACTTCATCAAGGTAGGTGGCAACTTTACATAGGGACATTGAGGCTACTTGTCGATGCTTTGAAGCAACGTCTAAAGGACTTAATGCCATCGTCACCAAACTAAAGACAACGGCCAAGCCCGCTCTACCCAGCAGCTCTGAGGAGCCAAAACCACTCCATCGAGTCGATTTGATCGACCTCGACACCAGGTTCACCGAGGAGGATAAATAAGCGTAATTAGCCGCAAGCAGTTCTTCATCCACACACCCAGTGCCCGACGGTGACTTTGAGTTGATTGTGCTCGGTGAAGACCCTAGAAAAGGGGTACAAATTGGAGCATACCTCCCCGACCTGGAGAGGAAGCAGTTGAAGGCATGCCACAGGGAGAACGCGGATCTATTTGCTTGGAGCGCAACTGAGATGCCCGATTTGGATCCAGAAAGTGCTTGTCATCATCTGACAATTGACCCCACTGTCTGAGTTGTGGCGTAGCGTAGGAGGAAGCAATCTCCATAGAAAATAGAAGTTGTTGAGCAGGAAGTTAGAAACCTCCTAAAGGCTAAGGTTGTAACCGAGGCCAGGTACACTACCTGGCTCTCGAATGTTGTATTAGTGAAGAAAAAATATGGAAAGTGGCATATGTGCATGGATTACACCGATCTCAATCGGGTTTGCCAAAAAGATGTTTATCCTTTAACTAACATAGATATATTGGTAGATAATTTTGCAGCTTTTGAATTAATTTTGTTCCTCGACGCCTATTCTGGGTATAATCAAATACCCATGGCCATGACCGACAAGAAATACACTGCCTTCATGATCGAATTGGGCAACTATTACTACAACGTAATGCCATTTGGATTGAAAAACGCAGGCGCAGCCTACCAACGCATGATGAACAAGGTCTTTTAAGCTAAAATCGGGGACATGCTCGAAGTCTACATGGATGACATGATCGTTAAATCTCACGATGAAACTGATCATGCTCTTCATTTAAAGAAAATTTTCGAACGCGGAAATGTAAAATGGGATTTAATCCAGGAAAATGCACATTCGGGGATCGCGCGGGAAAATATGTCGGTTTCTATATGACCGGAAGAGGAATTGAAGCCAACCCCGACAAGTGTCGAGCATTCGTTGAAACTCCAACGCCAAAGTCTAAGAAATTCATTCAATCACTAAATAGGGTCCTCAACTCGTTATCCCGCTTTGTGGCGAAATCCTCCCAACATGATATCCCCATCTTCAAGCATCTCCACAAAGAGGCTGCTTTCGAGTGGACTAAAGAGTGCTAGAAAGCCTTGACCCATCTCAAGAAAGCTCTCTCCGAACCCCCGGTCCTTTCCCGACCAGAGTCCGGTGAAACTTTGTTTCTATACTTGGGCATCGCTAACAAGGTTGTGAGCGTTTCCCTCATTCGAGAAACACCTGAAGGCAGAAACCCATCTACTCTACGAGAAAGGCCTTTCAAGGGTCCAAACTCAGATACCATCAAATTGAAAAAGTCGCCCTAGCCCTCCTCAATGTAGAAAGGAGACTTAGGCACTATTTTTTGGCACACACGATAATCTTTCGAACTGATCAGCCCATCAAACAACTTCTTTGTCGACCAAACATGGCCAAAAGAATGCTCAGATGGTCCTTATAACTATCTAAATTCGACATTAGGTACCACTTAGCCTCAAATGACTACCCAAGAGAGTGTAGCTTGCACGTCTAGGAAGTGGACCATTTTCGTGGATGGAGCATCGAGCTCGATCGAAAGTGGAGTAGGGATCATTTTAGAAAACAAGGAAGGCATCCTGATAGAGGTATCACTTAGCCTATCATTCCCAACATCTAACAACCAGGCAGAATACAAAGCTTTCCTCGCCCGTTTGAGGCTAGCCGATGACCTATGGGCCGAGGAAATCATCATTTGCACAGACTCTCAGCTCATAGCCCTCCGAGTCAAGGGAGAATACCAGGTCAAAAACGACAATCCGCCCGAATACTTGGCATTGGTCAAAGAAAAAATGACAAAATTCTCAACCGTAGAAGTAAAGCATGTGCCTCGTGAACAAAACGTCCAAGCAGACGTACTATCAAAACTCGCAAGCACAAAGAGAAAAGGTGGGAACAAATCTGTCATATAAGAGGTACTTCCCTGACCAAGCATCGAAAAAGTATCCTCGACGATAGACGTGAATGTCATCGGCGACGCCAACTGTTGGGTGACTTCGATCTACAACTACTTGACAAAAGATGAACTACCTCCAGATACCAAGGAAGTGAACATAGTCCGACAGAGAGTTTGCTCGTATGTCCTAGTCGAAGGGAAACTATATAGACGGGGATTCTCCATCCCTCTCCTCAAGTGCATGGAGGAATAATTGATCCCATGCATCTTGCAAGAAATCCACGAATGTTCAACTCCCAACATCTGGGTGGGAGACCGCTAGCAAGGAAGGCCTTGCAAGCAGGATACTATTGGCCGACAATGCAGAGCGGCACCAAAGAACACGTGAAAAAATGCAACAAATATCAATGGCATGGGGATATGCACCTAGCACCCCCAAATGAGCTCAAGGAAGTGTCTTCCCTGTTGCCATTTGCATGGTGGTGCCTGGATATCCTCGGTGCCTTCGTTGTCGGTTCAAACCAAAACAAGTACTTGATTGTCGGGGTAGATTATTTCACAAAGTGGATAGAGGCTGAAGCCTTAGCCAAAATCACAACACTCAACATACTGTGTTTCTCCAAACAAAACTGAAATTCTGGTTTGCAGATACTGCAAAGTCTTATCTTAATATTAAGACAATGATTACTACACTTTAGTGAACAGAAGAATTACACAGTTGTTGTTTTGAAGTAGTACAACACAAATACCAACAGATGTTAAGATAACATGTTGGAACATCACAACCAATAACATATAACAAAAAATTGTTAATCTGTAGATATAAAGAACACAGTAATTGTTGACCCAACTCGGTGTTAACAAACCTACATCTGGGGGATACCAATCCAGGCTTGAAGACTTCATTATACCATAGTATTATCACAAAGTTAAACTCCCTAATTTACAACTTTGGATCATAATCACTACCCTAATGAACATCCTTATCAAAGTTAAACTCTACAATTTACAACCTTGATATGAGAAACCTCTCACATCCTTCATCAGCACCTGTGATATCTTTATCTTCTGCTGATCTCCAGAACTTGTTACGGTTTCTTGACCTCCAAGTTATCATGGACTTGTTTCACATCTTCATCCAAGAACATTACACAAACCATTATCTAAAGGCTTCTGGTTGTGCCCCTTGTATCTCTTCCTTCTTCTCTACATCCCATACTGCAGATCGAAGATTTCTAACTCCTAAGAGAGTCAACGACTCTCAAACCCTAAACCCTTATTTTACAAAGTATTTAGTTTACAAAGCTATTAGTAATACAAGAGTTACAAAGGTTAATTCAACCCTATGTCTAAGTCTCTTTATATAGTCTTCTGATGTTGGGCCTTTATTCTTTGCTCCTTGATCCATTCTGCAAATTCGCACTAAATCCTTGATAGATTTGTTAAGTATAAAAACCTGCTATATTAGGAAGATGTCTTGTCACGATGTTGAGACATCTTTTGTAACTTCTTTAATCCTAAGCAAATTTCTTTATCTTTATCATCTCAATGTTTTACCAAAATTTAGTCAAACCACAGGAGCTTCCAATCTCCCCCTTTTGACAAATTTTGGCTAAAACATCCTTCTTCCTGTGCAGAATGAGCACGCGCCTTCTTTGGCTTGAGATTTACCTTTGTGATAACTCCTTTCTAAAATCCAGAAAGAGCTTAAACAATTATGACATTGAGTACATGCATCATGTAACTCAGGTCACAAGTCACAACCTGTTTTTCAACTCAGATCATAAGACACAAACAAATAGAAAGATTAAGGAAATATGATAGAACATCTTTCTCCAACATTCTTGCACTGCCACTGCTCGAATGAACCCAATACTCATAATATCATTCATCTCCCCCTTTTTAGCCAAAAATTGGCAAAAGTGACCCATACAACTCCAAACCCAGATACAACTCACCCAGTATTTGAAGAATGCCATTTGATCACTCACTAGAAGAGCAAGAATTATGAGACTAAGAAGTGTCACAACAATCTTATTTATAGCCAAGAATTTCCTTAGGAATTAATGTTGGTTAATTCAACTGACCCTTAACCTAGGAAATAACTTCACCACCTACGCACCATCCAAGACTGTTGATTGTTTCTTTATTTGAGGAATCGTCCAAAGAAATCCAGTTATATGCAAATATGTTCTACAAAAATGTCTTGACATCGTGTCAGACATTGTCTTCACTTTACATGCACTCCTCCTAAGATAAAACAAGACTTCTTATGTCAGCATAATAATCAGAAATCAATCCATCAGATAATGACTTTATTCTATAGAGAAAAATAAATTCTCCCAGATTCTTCAATGATTCTTTGATCATCCAACAAGAATCATATATTATGTACTGTCAAGTTTCCCCCAACTTGCAACAATAAAATGTCAAGACAAACATTTGACATTTGCATCCCTCCTGGATTGAAAAGCTCTACTTGTTACTCACCACAAGCTTGGTGTTTATTATCCTTAGATCAAGAGGAAATTCCCCCTATCTAAGGCAATTTTTGCTCCCCCTAATCACTTGCATAAAATGAATGGAAAGCATAAGACGCATATTCAATGTCTTCAAGAGAAGCACCCTCTGTCCAGCCATTTGCTGAGACACGTTCACTTTACCTCGTATGAACACATGCTTAAGAATAGCATGACTTGCTAGACAAAAAGTCCTTCCACAAGATTTTTAAAAGACAGAACCTCAGCAAGGCTCACATAACTTTAATCATTCACAACTCTCCAAAGGCAGACATTCCTATCATTCTCCCATATGATAATCTGGAATACTCCTAATCAGTTACTGGTTATCCACATGCAGACTTCAAAGCAATTAATCTTGATCTACTTCAGTCTCTTCTACATTTTCCATCCTGGCAGATATGTAGGCTAAAAAGCTCCTAGAACCAGAGCATTATTCATCCTTAACCAAGGATATCCTTCCCAGATAATGT
Source organism: Lathyrus aphaca (assembly GCA_963966055.1). Taxonomy (NCBI): domain Eukaryota; kingdom Viridiplantae; phylum Streptophyta; class Magnoliopsida; order Fabales; family Fabaceae; genus Lathyrus; species Lathyrus aphaca. The sequence goes on along the minus strand of OZ014522.1, from coordinate 506,066,138 downwards.
CTAATAAAATGTTAGAACATCTTCCACACACCAAGACAAAATTCTTGATATGCTCCACCAACTGGACTTACTACAACATGGTAATCAAAAGAACCAAAGAACCTTCATCACTGTGCCACCAGCTTGTATAAGAGCTCCAGAAAGAAAGTAACCTCTCATCCACCTTCAAGAAGAAAATAAATCTTCTTGAGCCATCAACTTGTAACTCTTCTGCACAAGAGTAACTTGTTCCAAGACATAACCTCAAGACTAACTAGTTGCCACCTGCTAATTATCTCGAGTCTTCGAATCCACTTCTGAGATCAACCAAATGTGATAGTTTGATCACCTCCTTCATGAATCCTCATATGAATAAGCTAGTTGCCACATATTGTCTTCTTCATGTATGTCAAAATTCTCACAAAGATATCCTGATCTACCAACTGAACTTGATCTTCAAGTTACATGTATCCACTTGCTCAATAGCAATACACACTTAGACTCCCTAAGCTATGGATAATGTAACATTTTCTCCTTCTTACAACCCCTACAAACTGCCATGAGAACGATCTTTTTGAAGCATCCTTGTTCATTCATGTAGATCACCTTATCTTGAGTTGATGTGCCACTGCACCAACTGAGATTTTGATGTTGAAAAATAGATGTCAGAACATTGTGATTCGACATCTAGTTATTGAAATCAACTCTTTCTTCTTCCACTTGAAATAACTTCCTCCTTTTACAGAACAAGAGTCACATGCTCTCATATACTTGATCACCCACCAAGGTTGAGTAGACAACCTCCATTCTGTTGATTTTGCAGTTACTTCAACCAATCTCACACATTAAAGAGTACCTGCCAGTGCTTCTCCAAAGACTTCAAATCTTCCATTGTTTGAATCTTCAGAAGGACTAGTTAGAAACTAACCTCGTAGTGGTACCAAGGATGACAAATTTCCTTGAGTAGATCTATTTTCACGAAGTTGTTGATATGTCACCTATATAAAATCCATGATAGCATTATAGAATGCCCTAAAGTACCTGGATCAGAAATAAACCAATCCAAGCAGGTCATCGAGATTGTGATGTCTTCATAGTTTTTCATCTCCGTCTTCAAAAATAATGTATCACCATCTGGACAAGTCTCAATACTTTCCGGGAAAAGATGTGAAGCCAATAATCCTAGGAGACTTCTGAGTGAATGTAGAACCCCTCCCATGATTCTTCAAACCTCTGATGAAGAGATGTTAGAGCATTTGATATAACATCTTCAATCTTGAATCACAAGGATAATAAAATTTTCACAAAGCAATTAATTTTTAATCCTTGTAGTAATAACCCTTGTCTGATTCCAGCATATTCTGAATATCACATAGATAATATTATTCATGGTGTCTTCTTCGTTGATGTGCAAGTTGTTATGATATCAAGGTTGCCCCCTTGACTCAAGCTTATAAGATTCTCTCTGAACAAATCCTAATTACCTTAATTGTGTGAACTCATCCTTAGGATAAAAAGTATGAGTTCTTCCTTGCATGTTGTTTGTGAATGGTGAAAATAAATCACCTCCAGTGTCTTCACCTCCATGCTTCCAAGAAAGCACCTCCTAGTATGAAGAATAACTAGCAGACTCCAGAATACGGCTGAATTGCCTTGATTGGAATTGATGATAATATTAAGTGTCTTCAACAACTTAGCCAACAAGTAATCATCAAACTCCTAGAGCATGAGTTTGATAATTCATCTTACCTATTCTATCCAGTATGACTTTAGCATACATGATGAAACCACTCAATCAAGTACAAAGTCACATAAAACTCAATCATCAGAATAACATCCCTTTGCTCCCGACTTTGGAATGATATGTGTCTTCAAACCGATTGACATCTACAAGAACATAACTAGGTAAGGAAAGCTTCAAGCTTTCTTCAATCAATACTTCAGTATCCCATACTACTAGAAATATTCAATCAGAACGTATGTAACAGAAACACCACAGAATAACTTCAACTTGACCTATACAAGATGTCAAAACATCTTTCAGGATACCATCCAAGAGAACTAGCCATTCCTCCTGTTTTTCGTTGCAGAACCCTTCAGAAAATAACTTCTCCTATTTAATCACCGTAAAGTACTCCATGGATCTCATCCAGAAAGTAGACCAGGATGACCTGCTCTGATACTAATTGAAATTCTGGTTATGCAGATACTGCAAAGTCTTATCTTAATGTTAAGACAATGATTACTACACTTTAGTGAACAATTACACGACTGTTGTTTTGAAGTAGTGCATCACAAATACCAACAAATGTCAATACAACGTTATGGGAAATCTCAGTCAAGAACATATAACAAAAAACTGTTAATCTGCATAATATAAAGAACACAGTAATTGTTGACCCAATTCGGTGTTATCAAACCTACATCTGGGGATATCAATCCAAGTTGAAGACTTCATTATTCTGTAGTATTATCACAAAGTTAAACTCCATCGTTTACAACTTTAGCTCATAATCACTACCCTAATGAACATCCTTACTAAAGCTAAACTCTACAGTTTACAACCTTGATATGAGAAACTACTCACATCCTTCATCACCATCTATGATGTCTCTATCTTCTGTTGATCTCCATAACTTGTTACGGTTTCTTGACCTCCAAGTTATCCTGGACTTGCTTCACAACTTCGTCCAAGAATATTACACAAACCATTACCTAAAGGCTTTTGGTTGTGCCCCTTGTATCTCTGTCTTATTCTCTACATCCCATATTATAAACCAGAGACTTCTAACTCCTAAGAGAGCAAACGACTCTCAAACCCTAATCCCTTATTTTATAAAGTATTTAGGTTACAAAGTTACAACTGATACAAAAGTTACAAAGGTTAATTTAACCTAGGTCTAAGTTTCCTTATATAGTCTTCTGCTATTGAGCCTTATATATTTTCTCCTTGATTTACTCTACAATTTCGCACCAAATCCTCGACAGATTTATTAATTATAAAAACTTGCTATATTAGGAAGATGTCCTGTCATGATGTTGAGACATCTTCTGTAACTTCTTTACTCCTGAGCAAAATTATTTATCTTTATCATCTCAATGTTTTATCAAAATTTAGTCAAACCACATGATCTTTCAGAAACATCCTTGCTCGGTTCAGAGTGCCCCAAGCTATAGTCACCGATAACAGGACACAATTCACGGACATAATTTTCCAGGAATTTGTTGCCAACATAGGAACCAAGTAAAACTTTGCTTCAGTCGAACACCCACAAACTAACGGGCAAGCAAAAGCCATGAATACAGTAATCCTACAAAGACTTAAGCAAAAACTGGATGAAATAAAGAAATGTTGGGTCGGAGAGCTACATAGTGTCTTATGGGCAATACCGGACCACACCTCATTCCACGACAGGGAATCCCATCTCCGTCTAGCATATGAAACATAGGTTGTCATCTCCATCAAAATGCACCTATCGTACAGACGGATGGAAGCCCCTATGGACAAGGATACCAATTCTGAAGCATTATGCAAGGAGCTTGATCTGGTCGAAGAATTTCGATTAGGGGCAACTCTACACGAGGCATCACTTAAACAAAAAAAATCACTATCAAACACGACTCCAGGGTCATAAAGCGAGCATTCGAAATCGGCAGTCTCGTCCTGAGGAGAAACCATAAGGACTCCAGAGAAGGAAAACTGGTCGCAAATGGGAAGGCCCTTACCGTGTCCGAGCAAAAATGGAGCTTATTACTTAGAAAAATTTAATGGGATGAACTTTCTCGTCCTTGGAACACTGAGAAACTGAAACAATATTACAGTTAAGACATTTGTCAGCTTGCTTGAATCCCAGTGATGGAGCATAAGCACCGACCTAACATGTATGCATAGGTACAAGCATTACATACCAACATTTTTAACCAATGGGGTATGTAGCGGTAAAAATATGAGTGTAAGCTATCAATTATCTTAACTCAAGGTAAATAGAGTTACCATCGCGCTTTTATTTTATACCAAAAGGAAAAGGAAAAAGGAGCAAATAAATCCTAATGAATCTAGAAGCAAAAAGCTAAAAGAATCAAGAAGAGAAAGGGTAAGGGGGTTGGTTACAAAATGAGAAGGTTTTAAGCACCTAAAATGTTTGTGGTACTCCACGGGAGCCCTTTGAAAAATTTATTACTTTTTGGTTTGAAAATGATTTGGTAAAAGGGATTGAAGAGATGAGAAATGTAATTAAGATTTTTGTGTTTGACGAGACTTTCATCTCATGCCTACGTACCCACAATGTGAAATGTAAGATCAAAACACTGTAGTTTATGATACAAATAGTGGACGTTAGTTTGTTGGATTGATTTTAAAATGTAAAGACAATTGGCATTCTTTAGCGAATAATTCCGCTATAAAGAATGAATCATGTCTAAACATATGAAAATGATTAAGAGAAAAAGTGCACGGGGGCACAAAAAGGATTGAATGGTTTATTGCATTTTTTAAAGTCTTTTTAAAAATTTGTCAATATGATTATGTAGTTTATAGCATTTATTAAGAAATGAAATGAAAAGAGAAAAGCCATTTGACCAAAGTCAAGATTTGATTTATTAAAAAGGTTAAAGTTTGAAACAAAGAAGTTTTTGAAAAGAGGAAGAAGTTTTGAAAATTGAAGAAGGGGAGGAGATGAAAAGGTTATCCTAAAAAGAAAAGAAAAAAGAGATAGAGGAGAAAAGATCTAACCAACTTGATAATACTTCCAAGCATAAGCACAAGAGTTCCATCCTTATAAGCATAAGCTATCAAATGGCCAAATAAAGGTTAAAGTACCAACTCCATGATGATCAAAGAAAAGGGAAGGTGTCCTAGAATCTAAGTCCAACACTCCAATTCCAATGCAAAGGATAGTAACCAATAGTCCAAGACCAAGATCACAAGTTTTTTAGAGGTTTAATCCTTTATTAATATTTTTGTGTCCAAGTGGACAAAGGAAAAAGCACAAGGAAACATAAACATAAATATAAACATGATAATGAATGATAAAGCATAACAAAAATAAAGGAGATAAGGGAGTGAGAGATAAAATTAAAAGGGATAAGGTGCAAGAGGAAATTAAAATGTTAGTATAGTAATAAAATGTACATTATAATGGTATGGTGAACTAAATAATCCACAACCAAAAGAGTACCAAGGCATTTTAATGCCAAAAACCAAAAAGGCAACTGATTCCTGTAAACACCCCAAATTTAACCTCGCTTTTTCTCACACCATGGCTTGTGATATTTCATAATCATATGCATACCATCTCATATTGCATATTTGTTTCACTGCGTATTTCATTTCATCTGCATCTAGGGTTTGTGATTTGAGCAATCCAAGAAGTGATTCGAGTCATCCCAAAGGTCTTGAAGCATTCCAAGAGGGTCCATGTGTGTTCCATGATCATAATATGCTCCCCAAAGTTCACAAAAGTTAAGGGATCACAAAGTATGGCAAAGGCATAGAGGCAGACTAAAGATTTCCTGCACAAATGACCTAAAATTAGGGTTTTGGTTTCAGAGGCCTTAATCCCATTTTTTTGGTAATTCTTGTTTCTAATGGTCTAAATATGTTATAAGGATCATGTTTACCAAATTTGATGAAGAAATTCACTGTGAAAGTCATCTGATCATTGGGTAACTTCTTGAGCAAGTAATGTCAAAATCAGGGCATCTGAGGCCTCCACCAAGGGTACCAAAGGGTCACATTCATCATTTTGAGTCTCTATGATCTTTATTTGATCTTAGAAGTGGTTGTAAGTTCACAAAGTTGAAGAATTTCAAGCAAAATGCAAACTTGCTATTTTTGGAAATGACTTGTAATGGAAACTTTCCATTTTGGGAAAGATATTCAACCTATTCTTTCATGACCAAAAATGCTTCAAATGAAAAATTCTTGGGCGTGAAAGTTGTAGATTATGTCTTCCCATTTTCAAAAAGTACAAGAACATGTCTTGATTCATCCTAGAACTCAAGATATGGCCTTTCAAAGTTGGCAAAAATCCTATAATTTTCAAGTTCATGCCAAAGAGGGAATTTTGCAATTTCACTTGCCAAGCCATTTCATGACCTCTAACCAACTTCTATGCATCATAACATGTTAAAGAAACTTCAAAAGATCAGAATTGGCCTTTGAACCTAGGGTTTTGATGGCTTGATTCACAAGAAATCTCAAAATGGCCAAAATGTGTAAACCTTGTAAACTCTTGATCCAAGCCATCCAGCTGCATAACAATGATCCTGTGGCTCTCCTTGAAGCTAGATGAACAGTTCAAGCACATAAACCAGCTATTCCATGGCCCATACCTCAAGTACACCAATATTGACTTTTTGGCCAATGGAGTCATACCATTCCCACAATGCATATCTAATCTTCTGACTCATTCCAATAGTTTAGGGATTGCCTCAAGATCATAAAACAAGCATACCATGAGCTCAGAACACACACATCATCAGTTTTCACAAAAATTGCAAAAAACTTCCCTTTTTCGATTCTCTCAAACAATCCATCAAACCTCAGAAATTCTTTCACCATTCATTCGGGAAATCATTCATAGAACACAAAGCAACCATTACCATGGCCTGAAACCTCATAAACCAAAGCCTTCATTTCTTCCATATCAGAATCAAGCCACTCAAAATAGCCACTTTCAAAGCATTCTAAGCATCCCAATAGCTTCAGGAGGATCAAAGGAGTTCACTTGCACAAGTGAGAGGTTCTGAAAGCTCACATTTGGAGGTTTCCAGCTCAGGTATACTCAAGAACATTTTTTCTCAAAGCTTTTATTTCTTGTTATAAAATGAAATTGCATGTTCTAAGGATCACAATGATGCATTTAAAACTGAAAATGGTTGAGAAATGAGGATTTCATAAGCTTCTGAAAGTTTGTCCAGTTTTTGTTTTTTCTTCGATTCACCATGATTATGAAGCATAAATGATGTTTGTTGGGTGATTTGAGTTGCGTGGGGGTAGGGGATCATTTTTGGGCAGTTAATTTGGGGTGGGGTAGCCTGTAGAAGGATTTAGGGTTTTTGGTTCGCCGAAGAAGATGACCGGAGCTTGTCTCCGGTCACCTGATAGTAATTAGCCCTAATTAGGGTTTAATGTCTAGATTGATTGAGGACCCTTAAATGCGTGATTAGCTTAAGATTTGAACGGACCAGATTAGCTCATTAATACTAATTTTTGTTTAATTAAATAAATCATAATTATTAAGCCAGAATACATCCTGACCATCCAATAGCACGCACAGTCAACACAAATCTCCCCAGTTTAAATCCTGGCCTTTGGATCCTCTGACTTTTCATTTTAATTCATTTTCTTTGTATTTCTTTTGATCATTTTATTAAAAATAGTAAAAACCATCAAAAAAATTCTCAAACTTTGCATTTTTTTTTCAATTATTTTTCTTAACCTGAAAACATTTTTATTTTTATTTTTTGCATTAAAAAAATATTTTTAAAATATTTAAATGTTATTTTTAATTAATTAATGGATTTTAATTAATTAAAAATGCATTTATGTTTCTAAAAATCACCAAAAAAATCATGAAGCATCCTTAAACATTTAGAAACATTTTCAAACTCACCATACAAATTTATTTTTAGTTTTGATCACAATTTCACAATTTTCTTTGAATTAGGGTTCTTAAAAATCATATTTTCTAACCCTAACTTGAAGAATTCATTTATGCCTAACCATGATGAGTTTGAAATTGGTTCTTCTTGCATTGTATCACATATTGCATATAGTTTCTAGGTTATTTTTCTCATGATTTTATATTGCATTTTCAATTTGATCTGCATTTTCCCTTTAGAAGCACCCAAAAAACCCTAACAAACTTAGGAATTTCATAACTTCCACTAGGTTAAGCTTCTGACCTTCTCCTTTGGGATGTGATCTTGTATAGGATTAGGGTTTGTTTGAGCTTAATTTCATTTTTTTACCATGTTGAATGCTTCTGTTTTGGTCTTATGCATATCATGTTGGCTTAAAACCCTAATTTTGCATCTTCATTTGCATTCTCCTTTGCATATCATCATCATATGAACTTGCCATGACATTTCAAGCATTTGTATGACATCTTAGACATATTAATACCTTCTTCAACATTGCTTGATCATTTCTTCATTCATTTGCTATGCTTTGCATTCATTACATTTCATGAACATCCATGTGTTTTCATGTTTAAACATGCTTCCATTGCATCTCATCCTTGTATGATCATTCATATGCATCTTGTTTGACTTTGCATCATTTCATATGCCATTTGCATTACATTTTCACTTATGACTTTGGTCTTTACATCTCATTTCACTTCATTTCCTTTTGCTTTATGTCTTATGCATTCATACTAACATTTCAGGAGCTTTTGGTAAGTTATTTGGGAGGTGGATTTGCCTTCACCTCCCACCTCTTCTCATCATTCATATGCATTCTTACATGTATTTGAAGTGAACTTGCTTCACTTATGTTCTCTCCTTCTTACTTTCTTTCTCTTAAGTTACTTATCTTCTTCAGGAAGTAAGTAACTTATTCTTCTTCCTCTTTCTCTTTTCATCTGCTTCTTTTATAATGGCCTTCTTGAAGATCCTTTCTCTTAAGCCTCACAAAACATAGGATGTCCAAGCATGATAAATTTTAGGGTTGTGTATAGTCCCCCTAGTCTTTTACCTTTGAGTCTCCTTGAGTCTCTCTTCTCATCTCTTAATCAGAGGCTAAACTCTTAAAGCTTTAGGACTTTGGAATTAGGGTTATGCCTACATCCTTATCTTAGGATGGAGCGTATAACTTTAATCCTTAGTGTTAAAACTTTAATTTGTTTACACCTCTTAATCAAAACACATTAATAATCACTAAGACTTTATCTTGTAATTTGGGCCTTACATTAGGGTTCTATCTCTTCCTTATGGTTAAGAGGGACTAACCGTAGTGTTTAATGGACAAGTCCCCCTCAAGTTGTCTTACAAACTTAAAATCCACTTCTTAATCCAATCCCTTAATTAAAATCCACTTTAATAAAGGCTTGTTATATAATGAATTTAATCCCTAACCATGGATTAAGTTGAGGTATCTTCCTCAGCTTAAGTGTTCTCATCTATCATCCTTCTATTAGGAAGGTGTAATAAGTTCATTAATCTGTGATTAGAGATTAAACTCATTACTTAACACTAAACAAACAAAAACATCTAAATAATCACAAGTAGGTTAATGATCTTAATCCTACATCATCATGGTAATTAAGATGAGATGCTTATCTCATACTTAAGTATGCTCATTATCCCTAATCAGGGAGGATATAATGGGTTTACAAACCTTTGATTTAGACATAAGCTCATTAACTTATGCAAAACACCAAAAACAATAAAAAACTGAAAACACAAAAAAAAACAATAATTGTCTCCTTCGGGATTCTTTTCTCATCACACTCATTCACAAACGAGAACTCGCTTCTTCCGTCTAATGCAAGACAGTTAGCACTCGAGCCAGATGAGTCATACACTTGAGCATAGACAAGTAAGCAGTTCACAATCAATCTTTTTTCAGTCTCTTTGAGTCGAACTACGGTGTTCTGAATTCCTCATTGCACGAGAGGATACGTAGGCATAACTTAACGGTTATCGAACAAAAGTCTTTGTGTCTTCCCCCTCTTTCAGCACTCTTTCTAAGCCTCAGTTCCTGAGCAATTCATCTTTTGCACTGACACCTGTATTTTCTTTCCTAGATTTTGCACACAGATAGCACATACACCTACCCCTTTAAACACAATCTTGTAAGCCTGGATCCCGTCGAGTACGACGAACAATCTGGGTGCTAATACCTTCCCAGGTCATAACCAACCCCCTTTCTCAGTTTCTCAGGTTCGCAACCGTCTTATCCATCTCTTTCCAGGTTTATGCAGCATTACCTTTCCTTCGGGATAAAAATGCCTTGCTGGCGACTCTATTCAATTCAACCTCATTTTCCCTTTCGCCGACCGTTTGCGTTTGCACCTTGGGACCCTAGTGTCTTTTCAGGGGAGCGACAATTCCGCTTAGTATCTTACACTATGGTAATTAACTGATGCGATTAGACCCAAATTCAATGAAACATGAAAGAAGATTGGGATACCCAAAGCAACTATGAATCAACCTTCAAAAGTCGTGGATCTTATGCAAGTGATTAACCACTTTGGGATTGCGCGACCAACACGAGGTCTGGTCCATGAAAGTGCAAGTATCCAATTGGATTTGTATTCTAAAGTAGGGACATATTTAGGTTTATGTTAAGCAATTATCGAATAATTTACGAAGTAATTACCCTACAAATGATGTCGGCCAAAACCAATTAAGGTTAACGATGTTAGTGCTAACATATGCGAGATAAATGATATGTAAATCGCCATCCGAACGCAATGCCGCACAAAAATAAAGATGAATACCAAATTGAGATACACTTATGGTGTTCTTTCATCTTTAAGTTCAATCACTCATTTTGGTGGATGCAAGTATAAAAATATCTCACTAATTCAAAGTACCTAAAGTGAATTAAATAATTCACTTAGAGGTAAATTTGAACTAATGAATATTAACCACTATAATCTACACCCAAAGTCCATTAAATTTAAAGAGAAATCAGTCCCAAAAATGTCTCCCGAGGTAAAAATAAGAAGAAGGGAGAAGAAGAAGCAAAAGGAACCAAAAACAAGTGAAAATTTGCCACTTGAGCAGTGTTAATCGGTTAACCATTTCGGTTAACCAAATGGTTAACCAGTTAACACGTGAAAATTTGAAATTCTTGCGCAAAAATACATTGGTTAACCGGTTAACCAATTTGCACTGCACCGGTAGCAGAAAATTGGCCAAAATTCAGTGTGATCCTCTTTTAAAACAATTTTCAAACACCTTATGATCATGAACTAAATTAACACGAATTTTAAAGTGTAAAAACAGTGAGATCCCTGCAATTAAACAATAATTTATGATCCAAAGGATCAACAACCAATAGCACCAGAGATCTACGTCTTATATGATTATGATGAAGGTGTAACAATGGAGGAAGATGAATTACCAAGAACAAACTTCAAATTACTCCACTAGCCAGCTTAATCTACTGAAACTGATGAAGAAAAATGAAAAGGATGAAGGTTTGGCTCACATTAATCAAGAATTCAATGCAATTTTTTTTATAAATTTCAAAAGAAGAAAATGAGCTTTAGGTGATTATTGTGGTTTGAGGATGTATTTTGCAAGGGATTTTTTGATATCAAAAGCTTCCAAGAAATTTTTGTAAGGTGAATTTGGCTATCAAAAGCTTCAGAAATGAATGCGAAAAGACCTTTACTTAAAGAGTTTAGGTATGGAAATTTAGTGGAATGGAGCTTGCTTTGAAAAATCAAAATTAGATTTGGAAATCAAATTTGGAGGGAAATTCATAAATGAGTGGTGATTAGTGAATGTATATGGTGGGAAATGATCAACGTGATGTATAGAAATAAAAGTGAAGTGGATCTAAAATATTTCAAGTGAGATCAAGGGCCAATATTGTGCTGAATTCAAACAAATTATTCAAATTTTGCATTGGTCAATCGGTTAAGACATTGGTTAATCGGTTAACCAAGGCAAAATTTGAATTTTTGTTCACTTTTGATTGCTTGGTTATTTTCGGATCGATTCTTTTGCGCGTCGAAAAGGGCATATAAATAAACACATGGACCTTGGAATTCCTTGAATAAATAAATTAAAACCCGGTAAATCCTTGATCAGATGAATTTCAATTATTTGCGGATCAACTTCGACTTTGTTCAGATGAAATTCGTTCGAGCTGAGGAACTGCTATTTTTGGTATTTTTTAATGTTCTTCCCCTGAAAAAGTTAATAAAAGAAAACAAAATATTTTTGGATTTTAATTAAAGGTTAGTAAACATAAACAAATAAAAGGCAAACACAGGAAATGGTGATCCCCGTTGAGGTATAAACCTGTGACCAAAAAGGATAGATGAATCAGTGTGTGATCTTGTTTGTATGCAAAAATGCAAATGAAAAATATGAAAAATCTTAGGGTAAAAAATTAGGGTATGAAAGATGCCCCTATTTAAGTTTCTTCAATCCCAAAATATGAAGATTGACATCTTCGTTTCGACAAGATGGAAGAGACTTAAATACAGAAAACCCAATTTTTGGCCCTAAGAAGCCATAAAATGGAATGAAATGATATGAAATGAGACGAAATCAATGCATATAAATGATATGAAAGCATTTGAAATGTTATGAAAATGTATGAAATGTTATGAAAGCATATGAAATGATATAAAAATGTAGAAATGATATGAAAATGTAGAAATCTGTGGGGAATAAAACGACACAAAAAACAGAATAAATGTTGGGGATAAAGAGCACGAAACTCTGACGGGAAAAGCAGCACACCACATGCTATAGACCATAACATGGCTCCGCTGAGGCAAGGATGTCCAAGAATGGCAATTGGACAGAAAGGATCACAACATCCAAGAATGATACTAAATGAAGTTAGAAAAGGCTTGAAAAGTACATCAGAGGCATCCAAGAATGACATTAATGACTTTATTGGGGATTTCCAAGAATTGCAATCGGAAAAAAGCTGATCACAACATCCAATAATAGAACGAAATGAAGTGAGAAAAGTCCCAAAAAGTACATCAAATCATGATGATTCCACTATTGACACCCGAGAATAGCAATCGGATAAAAGGTAAAATATCTGAGAAAAACAACAAGTAGGTGAAGAAAGGGTTATGGAGACATAAGATGGACACAAAGGTAAGTGTCAAGCAAGTTGGACTTTGATCTCAAGGTAAGACGTTGAAAACAACAAGACCTCAGAAAATGCATATGAGGACTAAAACACTCTTGAATGAAAATGTATACGAAAATAGGGACTAAAAGACCCAAGAAAATGCATAATGAGGATTAACACACTCATATATGCAAACATATACAAAAATGGGGACTAACACACCCAAGAAAATGCATAATAAGGACTAACACACTCATATATGCAAACATATATGAAAATGGGGACCAACACACCCAAGAAATGCATAATGAGGACTAACATACTCATATATGTAAACATATACAAAAATGGAGACTAACACACCCAAGAAAATGCATAATGATGACTAACACACTCATATATGCAAACGTATACAAATATAAGGACTAACACACCCAAGAAAATGCATAGTGAGGACTAACACACTCATATATGCAAACATATACAAAAATGGGGACTAATTACACACCCAAGCAAATGCATAATGAGGACTAACACACTCATATATGAAAACATATACGAAAATGGGGACTAACATGTAAGTTCTGTATTTATAGGATTGACATTAATTTTGTAAAAAAATATAGCAGTAATAAAATTGTACATGATCTTGCAAAATAAATAACAAGTTAAGCAAGGAAGTCCTATTGTGCGCCTAACATGTTGAGTTGAAGTGTTTCAACATCTGGAACAACATGTCGAAGAGGATGTCAAGACAGTTCATTCGACATCATGAACTGATAAAGATGAATTGAAGATTCTGTTATTATTTAATAGAAGCAGAATATTCAAAGAATCAAAGCAATCCAATGTGGCGCTGATTTAAAGATCTTGAAAATTCAAATTTATATTGAAGACAAATATTGAATAAATATAGACTTTATATATTTAGAGATATTTTAGGAAGTTGTTAATTTTTGAAGATCTTATTTGTAGCAGATTTTTCTTCATGATTGTAGCAGCTGCTATGCTGCGTTTTTAGGCCCAAAATCTAGTTGGGATTAGGTTTTAAAAAGAAACCTTGTAACCTAGGTTTAGTAACCAGCCAAAAGATGTAAAAGTCATATCATTAGGGTTGAGTTCTAGTCAAAGCCGTATGCAACAAGATTCATTCTTTGTGGCTGTTTTTCTTTGTAATCCTTGAAGCTTTTAAGCAAGAGGTGTTTTGTTCTTGACTAAAGCTTTGAAGCAAGGTTAAGGTGTTGTCATAGAAGTGTGTCTTCTAACTTTGATTTGTTAAGTTTATCATTGTTGTGATTGAGAGGGAGTGAAAGAGGGTTCTCATACTTAGGAGTTCCTAAGTAGAAGTTGCATAATAGTGATTAAGTGAGAGGATTGTAAACTAAGTGGTTTGTTGTGGGTCCTTGAATTGATACTACATAATGAATTTCCTTCCTGGCTTGGTAGCCCCCAAAGTAAATGAGTTTGCATCGAACCGGGGTTATCAATTTGAATGTGTTATTTACTGCTTTTCTATTTTATATATTATGTTGTGTTCTTTCTGAATGTCAAACCAGATGTTTAAACATCCCGTAGGATAATTAGAATTTGGTATATCATAATTATATGATGTTGCTGTTTGTACCTTGCCATGTTTAACAAGTAACAGATCTGATGTCTCAACATTGTATTCGACATCTAAGTTTGTCATACCATAATTTCATAACACACCCAAGAAAATGCATAATGAGGACTAACACACTCATATATGCAAACATATACGAAAATGGGGACTAAAACACCCAAGAAAATGCATAATAAGGACTAATACACTCAAGTATGCAAACATATACGAAAACGGGGACTAAAACACCTAAGAAAATGCATATGAGGACTAAAACACTAATTATGCAAACATAAACGAAAATGGGGACTAAAACACCCAAGAAAATGTGGAGAATATGAAAGAAACTGCTAACAACCAATTTAGACTCTTAGGGGAGTGAAAATCAACAAGTTTATACTCTTTTGGGGAGCGAAGAAGATGGAAGATTGTTTCCTCAACATGGAGATCACTACCATTCCGCTCAGAGAGATGTTGTTCTTGAACATATCTTTGTCACACTGGTAAACTGTATCGAGTTAATAATCTTTTGAGAAAACTGTGAAGAACTAATTAGGGATTCTTGAAGAAGATTGCCCAAAATTGATTGTCTGATGAAAGTAAACTGATAATGGCTTCAGTTCTGATTACTTCCAGGGAAAATTGATCATGAGTTCAATTCTTGAAATAAATGTTGATAGAATAAACTGATTATAGCTTCAGTTCTTGAAATGAATGTTGAGAAGATAAACCCAATATGAAACTTGAAGGAGATATTCTAATTAACCAAATCTGAGAGTAACTTGCATTGAGCAACAAAACTCTTGAACCATAGGACCTAGAAGAAACTTGCCCTTGATAAAATCATTGACCAAGTTTCTTAACAGTTTGAAAATTCCTTTGATGAGGAAAGTCTGTTTGCAAATAAAAGTGTTACAAACATGGTAATTTTGATGCAAAGTTTATGCAAAATTTTGAAATCAAAAATCATTTTGAAGAATGAAATTATTGATGTAAAGTAAATGAAAACATTGTCAAAACACGACAGTTGAGACAAAAATGAAAGATAAAGCAAAAGTAGGAAACAAATGATTGGAAACAAACATGGGAGTCAGTTTACGCAATCTTATTGTAGTATGATTTTCAAAAGAAACCTGGATTCAATTAGGTATTTTGAAGGTTGTAACGTGGTCTGGTTCATGGTTTATTAAACAAAGGATATAGGCTCAAAGTTTATTTGTAGCCAACCCTATCTTTGTGATGATCTTCGGTCCTACGTTCAATTAATTCAACCTATGCATTCAAGTTCCAAGAGTTTTAGGATTTACACAGATGAAAAACGTTCATAAGCCAAAGGATTTTTGAGATACAGTCACCTCTCCCTTTTGTTATTTCTGGTGAGGACTTTGGTTAAGCCATCTTGTTTTGTTGAGGATTTTGATGACCTCTTGATTGAAGTTTATTTTTTTATCCCTAACTTTTGTCTGAACTGTGTCATTTGAGCTTACAGTCAGCGGGGTGCCCTAGTTTTTTGCCTAAGTTTCCTTCATAGGTTTTAACTTAGCGGGCTTTGCTTTTTTCATTTTTTTTATCATCATTTTTTTGAAAGATAATGATTGTCTAGCTTAATGATTACGGTGGACCGTCATTGGCTTTTGAATTGAAAGACATCTTTGACACTTCTTGATGTGTGCGAAGGAAAGCTTGAGATTGTAACTTTCAATGAAAAGGTGTCTTACATAATTCTCTTGTATTTGAATGACCATTTGAATTAATTGAGAACTACCCATCCCCATGTTAAGATTGTGGATTTTTCGTATAGAAAGAAACTCCAACTTCAAGGCTTAAAGGGGTTGATAAGGGATTAACTTCCTTATTTCTCCAGTGTTTGGGAGTTGAAACAATGCATGTATATCACCAACCAAGTTTCAATAGAAAGCATACCAACAACATTTATGGGTATCTTGTTTTCATCATTCTCCCTTCAATCTTTTTAAAAGCTTGAGAAAATAAAAATGAATAAGAAATATAAAGCATAAAGATGAAAATAGTGGATGAAATTGAATCAAAACAATGCAATGCTCATTTCATTAAAATCAACATGAAATTACAAACAAAGTTTAAAATCAAACAAGTCAATACAATTGAAGAAAATTGCAAACAGAAAGAAACATTGGCCTAGTGATCAATCAGCAACAAGGATGAGCTGTCCCATTTGAAAATTGGCCTTGAAGATAATATGGATTGTTGAAGTCATCTGAAGATTCACTTCTCATGATTCGACAAAGGATTTGTGGCAGTATTAGGATTGGTATCATGAAAGGAAAGTATTTTGTTCCTGATAGGCTCTTGCACTCTAGCCTTTAGTGCAAAGTAGGGTTCTAAATCATGACCAGTTCCACCTTGATGAAACTCACGATGAAGATCCATCATATAGTTGGCTAGAAGAGGATCTAGAACAGGAGGCACATGCCTATTAGTAATCCAACCATTTTGAATCAAATAAGGGCACAACTCAATGTAGGTCATTGAGATAGGATCATAATCTGTCCTATTACGATATTGATTTGGTCTAGCAGCAGGACGAGGATCTTGAACTTGAGCTAGTTGAGCCTTAACAACGGGAGAAACTGCAGCTACATATGTTTGAACATATTGTTTTTGCTTGCTATAAGGTTTCCTTTTATTTGAAACAACATAAGCATCACCATCTTTTTTCTTTTAAAAGTTCCCATGAGACTCTTGCAGCATTAGAAGCCTCGTCATTGGTAATCTTACCTTTCTTGATACCTTCTTCTAGTATTTCTCCAACAGTGACTAGGTCAGCAAAACCAGATGAAACATTTCCTACCATCTTCTCCCAAAAGAACGGTTGAAGAGTGTCCATGAACAAACCAATTAATTCTTTTTCGACCAAAAGTGGCTCCACTTGAGCAGCTAGCCCTCTTCAACGCTGAGCATACTCTTTAAAGGATTCTTTCTCTTTTGGAGACATGTTTAGAAGTTGACAGTGTTCATGTTCCATGTCCAAATTATACTTATACTACTTTATGAAAGCATCAGATAAATCCTTTCCAGCTCTGGATATGATTCATCTTAAGTCCTATGTACCATTTCATAGAAGCGCCACTCAAACTGTCTTGAAAATAATGAATAAGAAGTTTGTCATTCTTGGCATGTGCAACCATTTTGCGACAATACAACAACAGATGGACTTTAGAACAATATGCCCCTTTTATTTCTCAAACTCATGAATTTTGAACTTATCAGGCATAACCAAGTCAAAAACCAAACACATGTCTATTGTAGTAGCACCAAAGATATCTTTGCCTTCTAAACCTTTTATCCTCTTCTCAAGAGTCAAACATTGTTCTCTAAATCCATCCATGTATCCAGGTTCACCTTGAATTTCAACTTGTGGACCAGTAGCATGGTACATGAAATGAGAGTTCTCATAATTAGCTTGAGCAGCAGTGTGCACAACAGGTTGAGATTCGACAAATCTCGAAGCTAAAAAGACTAGAAAAATAGATGGAGCAACCATTGAAGTAGTTGCAGAGATTGGAACATAATCCGGAGGTAACCCAAATTCTGGCCAAGTAAAAGTTGGTTTCTGAATCAGAGGATGGTCAACAACAACATTTGAGACTTCAAAGATAACAGTCGTTTGAGTTGGTTCACCTCTAGCAATCAGAACTTGCATCATTTCAGTGAGCCTGGTCGTACTGGACTTTAACTCATCAATTTCCATTCTGACTTCCATGTTGTGTTGTTCTTGGTTTTCCATTCTCAATCTAACAGCAACTCTAGTTTCATATTTGGGTTGAGGAAACAGCTTGATGGATGACAGACAACTGAAGAAGGAAACAATTGGGATGAGTTCCCATACAGCCAGAATGAATGCAAGTATATGCAAATGATGCAATGACATGCAATGCTCACTTCTATCTTCAGGGAATCAACTTGACTATTGCAAACAAGAGCAACATCGAGAACACAGTCATTAATCTTGACAAAAAAGGATAATTGTTTTTGTCCATATTTGCAATAATTTGGATTATTTTCCTTGAAAAATGATTGCAATTATATTCATGATGAATGCATGGATGCAACAACCACAAACAAGATCACGCAAAGCACACAGGTTCAAAGGTTCGGATAACGAGCATTGAGTCAAGGGATAAGAACCAACCCATAAAGGTATGTACTAAGGTCTGTCTTTATTGTACCTACAGAAAACTAAGGGGTTCTAACAGATGTTCCCGTAGTTAGCAGCCATCCTTTGGATATCATCGATACGTTGGGCTACTCCCTAATCGATAATTTCCTCAAGAGGACCTCGTCTGTGTGTAGTATCACGTGACAACCATCCTAGGTTTACACCTAGATAGCTTTTGCACTACGTTCCTAAAATGGCATGGATGGGTTAAGGTTTCTATGGTCATCAGTATGATTAGCTCGGATTAGAAAAGTAATGCCATGATACGATTACTCGCCGTGACATCAGTAATCCGAATAAGCCTAACTAGGTGGTGATTCTCAGATCGACAACGCATATGACTAATCCATGCATATCTCCTTGAATATATCATTGTCCTATCATAAGTTCCATCAGATTCAGGTACATGATTCATCTCACTCACAGAGGATCACCAAACTAGAATAGAACAAGCAATAACAAACAAGTCAAACCAAAGCAATAAATAAATCAAAGTAGGTTGAACCCTCTAAGAGATTACTCCCCAACAGAGTCACCACTTTTTTGTAGCGGTAAAAATCATGAGTGTAAGCTATCAAATAACTTAACTCGAGGCAAATAGAGTCGCCCCCGCGCTTTTATTTAATTCCAAAAGGAAAAGGAAAAAAGAGCGAATAAATCCTAAAGAATCTAGAAGTAAAAAGCAACAGAATTAAGCAGAGAAATGGTAAGGGGTTGGTTACAAAATGGGAAGGTTTTAAGCACCCAAATTTTTGTGGTACTCCACGGAAGCCCTTTGAAAAATTTATTGCTTTTTGGTTTGAAAATGATTTGGTAAAAGAGATTGAAAAGATGAGAAGAGATATGCTTTTAAAATTTTTGTGTTTGACGAGACTTTCATCTCATGCCTACGTACCCACAATGTGAAATGTAAGATCAAAACCCTGTAGTTTATGATACAAATAGTGGACGTTAGTTTGTTGGATTGATTTTAAAATGTAAAGACAAGTCGTCATTCTTTAGCGAATAATTCCGCTATAAAGAATGAATCATGTCTAAACATATGAAAATGATTAAAAGGAAAAGTGCACGGGCGCACAAAAAGGATTGAATGAGTTTTTGAATTTTCTTAAAGTCTTTTGAAAAAGGTGTCAATATTCTTATATAATTTAGCATTTATTAAGAAATGAAATGAAAAGAGTAAAGCCACTGGACCAAAGTCAAAGTTTGATTTATTAAAAATGTTAAAGTTTGAAAACAAAGAAGTTTTTGAAAAGAGGGTGAAGTTTTGAAAATTGAAGAAGGGAGGAGATGAAGAGGCTATCCTAAAAAGAAAATAAAAGAGATAAAGGAGGAAAGATCTAACCAACTTAATGATACTTCCAAGCATAAGCACAAGAGTTTCATCCTTACATGCATAAGCTAGCAAATGGCCAAATAAAAGCTAAAGTACCAACTCCATGATGATCAAGGCAAATGGAAGGTGTCATACAATCTAAGTCCAACACTTCAATTCCAATTCAAAGGATGGTAACCAATAGTCAAAGATCAGGATCACAAGTTTTTTAGAGGTTTAATCCTTTACTAATATTTTTGTATCCAAGTGGACAAAGGAAAAAGCACAAGGAAATATAAACATAATCATAAACATGATAATGAATCATAGAGCATAATAAAAATAAAGGAGATAAGGGAGCGATAGATAAAAAAAAAGGATAAGATGCAAGAGGAAATTAAAATGTTAGTATAGTAATAATAGTAATAATATGTATATAATAATGGTATGGTGAACTTAATCATCCACAACCAAAAGAGTAATAATGCATTTTAATGCCAAAAACCGAAAAGGAAACCAATTCCGCTTAGTATCTTACATTACGATAATTAACCGATGCGATTAGACCCAAATTCGATGAAACTTGAAAGAAGATTGGGATACCCAAAGCAACAATGCATCAAGCTTCAAAGGTTGTGGATCTAACACAAGTGATTAACCACCTTGGGATTACGCGACCAACACGAGGTCCGGTCCACGAAAGTGCAAGTATCCAATTGGATTTTTATTCTGAAGTAGAGACACATTTAAGTCTATGTTAATCAATCGCCGAGTAATTTACGAAATAATTACCCTACAAATGAGGTCGGTCAAAACTAATTAAGGTTTATGTTGTTAGTGTTAATACATGTGAGATAAGTGATATGTAAATCGCCATCCGAACGTAATGTCACACAAAAATAAAGATGAATACCAAATTGAGTTACACTTATGGTATTCTTTCATCTTTAAGTTCAATCACTCATTTTGGTGGATGCAAATATGAAAATATCTCACTAATACAAAGTACCTAAAGTGAATTAAATAATTCACTTAGAGATAGATTTGAACTAATGAATATTAACCACTCTAATTTTCACCCAAAGTCCATTGAATTTAAAAAGAATGGAGAAGAAGAAGCAAAAGGAACAAAAAAACAAGCCAAAAACAAGTGAAAATTTGCCACTAGAGCAATGTTAATCGGTTAACCAAATGGTTAACCGGTTAACACGTGAAAGTTTGAAATTCCTGCGCAAAAATACATTGGTTAATCGGTTAATCAATTTGCACTGCAAATGCTTAATCGGTTAACATTGCAACAGTAGCAGAAAATTGGCCAAAATTCAGCATGATCCTTTCTTAAAACAATTTTCAAACACCTTGTGATCATGAACTGAATTGGCACAAATTTTAAAGTGTAAAAATAGTGAGATCCCTGCAATCAAACAATAATTTATGATCCAAAGGATCAAAAACCAATAGCACCAAAGATCTACATCTTGAATGATGGTGATGAAGGTGTAACAATAGAGGAAGATGAATTACCACGAACAAACTTCAAATTACTCCACTAGCAAGCTTGATCTACTGAAATTGATTAAGAAAAATGAAAAGGATGAAAGTTTAGCTCAAGTTATTCAAGAATTAAATGCAAATTCTTGATAACATTCAAAATAAAAATGAGCTTTAGGTGATTTTTGTGGTTTGAGGATGTATTTTGCAAGGGATTTTTTGGCTATCAAAAGCTTCCAAAAAAATTTTGCAAGGTGAATTTGGCTATCAAAAGCTTGAGAAATGAATGGGAAAGTGCCTCTATTTAAAGAATTTAGGGTTGTAAATTTAGTGGAATGGAGTTTGCTTTGGAAAATCAAAATTAGGCTTGGAAATCAAATTTGGAGAAAAATTCATAAAAGAGTGGTGATTAGTGAAAGTATATAGTGGGATCAAGGCCCAAGATTGTGCTGAATTTGAACAAATTATACAAATTTCGTAATGGTTAATCAGTTAACACATTGGTTAACCAGTTAACCAAGTAAGAATTTGAATTTTTGTTCACTTTTGATTACTTGGTTATTTTCGGCTCGATTCTTTTGCGCGTCGAAGAGGTCATGGAAATAAACACATGAACCTTGGAATTCCTTGAATAAATAAATTAAAACCCGAGAAATCCTTGATTAGATGAATTTGATTTATTTGCGGATCAACTTTGACTTTGTTCAGATGAAATTCGTTCGAGCTGAGGAACTGTTATTTTTGGTATTTTTGACATGTTCTTCTCCTGAAAATGTTAATAAAAGAAAACAAAATATTTTTCGATTTTAATTAAAGGTTAGTAAACATAAACAATTAAAAGGAAAACACAAGCAATGGTGATCCCCTGTGAGGTATAAACCTGTGACCAAAAAACAGATAGACGAACCAGTGTGTGATCTTGTTTGTATGCAAAAATGAAAATGAAAAATATGAAAAATCTTAGGGTCAAAAATTAGGGTATGACATGGTGTAACACGGTGGGAGAACTGACTTTCTATAAATGTTGCGGATAGCAAGAGTCGCCACCGACTTTTATTTTATCCATGTGGAAAGGACATAAAAGAACAGGAAAAACCTATTTTTAAAAGACTTGAGTTCGGGGGGTAGGTTATATAAAGGGAAGGTGTTAACACCCTATATATCCATGGTTATCCATGGGCTCTTAGTTACTTAGCTCGCTTTAATTGTGTTTGAAAAGTGTAGTGTGTGATTAGAAATGTTTGAAAAATGTTTGAAAATATTATAAGGTGTGAAAAGTATTTTTAAAGGTGTGAGCAAGTAACTATGAGGTACCTACCCTAGACTAAGTCATTCATGTTCTTGTATATTCTTTCAAGGGTAAGACTGTCCCTATTATTATAGTCATTACCTTGGATTTGTTAAGGGACGGACGTAAAGTCATCGTACGGTCAACGAAGGCAACTGTAGGGTGTCTTTAGTAATTGGGAGGGACTATCATCTTTTAAACCGAAGGGACAAGATCATTTATCGTAGGCAACCTCGTAGGGACTTGATCTTTTAGAATCTGGATGGGACAAGATGATTTATTTTCCTGGAGGGACTTTGCTTAAGACATCCTACTTTCGAGGGACTTAACAGTTTAAATAAGGCAACCAATAGGGATACCCTAGGAAGTGCAGACGACGATCTTAGATCGACTTACGTGTGTGAGTGTTTATATTCAGATATTTTATCTTTTTAATTAGTTATCTAAGTCGAAATTAATTCATTTATGTTTTGCACTCCCTATTTACTAACCACACAATTAAATAACATAATTAAAAGGACAAAAAAGTAAATCTAAGTTATTACAAGGCTTTGGGGCAGATACAAAATAATAAGCGGAAAGTAAATTACAATAATATTAAGCCTATACATTGTTTCTCTAATAATTTAAATAAAGCAAGAATTAAATATAAACAAAAATAATAAAGCAAAATTAAAAATAAATTAGGGTTAGTATTTATTTTAAGGTTAATTAGAGAAAATAGGGTTTATTAAAAAAATAGGGGTTGTTAAGAAAATCCTAATCTAATTAAAAATTTAATTAATTTACAATTTAATAGCAATTAATTAATTAAAAATAAGGAAAACCAGCATTATATATATATATATATATATATATATATATATATATATATATATATATATATATATATATAATCAATAAGGTTATTGAATTAAATAAATTATTAGTAAGATGATTAGTTAATAAAAATAATTAGTTATAATATAATTAGTTAATTAAAAATAAGAAAATAATTAAAATAAAATAAGAAAGATGAAAAAAGAGAAAAAGAAACAAGGCCCAAAAATAATGGTGAGGCCTCATTTTGATCCCAGGACCTCACCCTCACCAAATTAGGGCTTCTCCACTAGGTTGTGCGCGCAGTTGTGATATCCAATGGCCAACATACATAATATAGTAATCCTGTGAAATTTAATGAAATTAAAACGAAAAACGCAAAACCTGGGAATCGAACCCAGGTTCAAAGGTTTCTAAACGCGCCTGCCTTACCAGCTGAGTCATCAGCTTCCTTTGACATTAAAACATAAAGAAAATATAATAAAATAAAACAAAAGTTTGAAATTAGATTTTCGCGCGTAGGGTCTTCTTCTTCCTCTGGATGTAGAGTTTTAGCTACGGAATGGCTACAAATTAGCTACGAAAAATTTCGTAGCTAATTGACCTGCAAAAATCAAAACCTCAGAAACACGTATGATTTGCCCAAATCAATTATACCAAACGATTCCCCACATATTATACAGTCCAAATATGTTGTCCAAAGGTTTTTAAATGGTCTGAATCAAGAATCCCCAAATTGGGACTTCAAACCCTAACAATGGTGTGCAACCACTTCTGCATCAAAAATCAGATTAAAGCTCCCAGAATCGATCTAAACATCACTATAAACAATAATCAACAACCAAAATCAAGTTAGAATTGATATATAAACGAAATCGAAAATTGAAATTTCAAGGCAAAACATGGATTCGGTTCATGATATTTGGCATGGTTTTGATGCTTATTGTCATACCCTAAATTTTGACTATGCTAAAAAAAATTTCATTCATCTAATGTTTTTTTGTTGCAGTATCGATGGTCAGTCTTTTTTGCGTAAACATTTCGTTAATCGTTGATCGTGCTTCTTTTTTAGTCATCTTTACCATTTCAATGCCATTTTCAATTGTTATTCCAAATTCCTGAGATTTTGTTTCTTATCTGTTTTGATTGTTTATCAGGTTGTAGTTTAATTATTTTTATTTTGATTTCTATTTCAATGGTTGGTTTAAATTATTTAGGATTAATTTTAGCTTAACATTTTAATTAATTTATCATTTTAATTAGTTTAGGTTAGTTTTTAGAATTAGTTTATTGGTTTCATATGTTTGGTGGCTTATATTATTTAGAATTAATAGTTGGTTTAAATTATTTAAGATTAATTTTAGCTTAACATTTAATTAATTTATCATTTTAATTAGTTTAGGTTAGTTTTTAGAATTAGCTTATTGGTTTTACATGTTTGTTGGTTTATATTGTTTAGAATTAATAGTTGGTTTAGATTATTTAGAAACAATTTTAGATTTATTTTGGTAGTTTAATTTAATAGTTTAATGGTTTTACAATAGTCATATAAGACAGCCATGCCACACCCTGCACAAAAGGGGCATCCTACTGCAATTGGTCCAAAACAACAACATATTCTGCTGTCACATGATATCATTCATTGCTTTTTCCACATTTAATTTCCTTTTTACTCCAAAAAGTGTCGATACATGGCAAATCTACAAGTTCTACAAATGGCATTCTACCAAATAAAGGTTTCATCCTTCTTGTTTCATATAGACTTTTCATTCATCAGTCACAATCATCCATCCAAGTCTTCCACAACCCGCAAGTGAGTCCAAACAAAAAAGGAGCATAAGTAATGAGTTTTATGAAACAATTAAAAAAAATAGGAACTTTACTACTAAATTTCACTAAAATGGATGAACAAAGTGATATATCATAAGATAGATCTCCCAAAGAAATCAGACATGATTGTTCCGTGTCCAAGATGCAAAAGCATGGGCACAAAGTTTTGCTATTACAACAATTACAACGTCAAACAACCACGACACTTTTGCAAGAACTGTCAAAGACATTGGACTCATGGAGTGACCACTAGGAAGATGTGGGTAGGTGTAGATCGACGTGAGAGCAAAATTTCTTCCATTTCTTTGGATGTATTGCACTATTAGAAAATGAGTTTTGTCTTTAGCTTTGGATCAGATTCTTCTATTATATCTTCAACTCCACTTGACAAGAGAATGTGATATGGGCTCACCATATAGAATTTGGTCCTAGTAAGAGGTGGACACCTTCTAATCCTCACTAAAGTTTCGAGCCATACGCAAAGGGTAAAGTGGAAGCCTAGAATTCCATCAACCTGTAAATTGCAAACCGAGCCACAATCAGTTCATGTAACAGACATAACATGAGTAACAAGAAGGTCCTGCTCCGAGACACATAGTACAAAAGACCAGCAATGACCGCAGCATTATTTCACAAACAGACAAAACGAAGAGAAACTAAGAAAATTCAATTCAATTCAAATCCAACCTGCTCAGTTCATTGGAAACCAAGGAAAACTAAGTCAACAAAATGGCACAATAATAAAGGTATAAGTAAACGAATGACAGCAGAGCTAACACTAAGACATTAGTTGTTTTTTGGAAGAAATAATGAAAGAGGAAAGTTTAGACCTATTGCAAGAACAAGCAGGGAATTGGCATTTTTTTAGTCAACAACATCAGGACCAAATGGTATTAGACTTATCACAGAAAGTTAAAAGAAGGGAGAAAGTAAAGGTAACTTATCTGTGCACAGCAGACCTGCTATGACAATTTCAGACCTGCTGCAAAGCAGGATTGCAGGCTGTTCTTTTTATCTCTCCACAAGCCCACAGTAAGTATCGAAATAGGCTCTGAGAATCTGCAGCCCAAGGCCTTTGCATCTTAGCTTATACCAGTTGGTGAAAGGATCTCTTCACCACCACAACAAACCTGAAATGGAAAAGGACTTAACATTAGCATCAAACAAAACCTAATATCACAAATTTCTTTAAAAAAAAGGTCTTCAAGATTGAAAGGAAGAAAACCCTAATCCCACCTCTATAAGAAGAGGCGAAATTCACAACACAGGGGGGAAAGCCGCAAAGAGTATTGAAAAATATTTTGATTTTTCTGCACAAAAGGTAAAATACCAATAAAAAAACAGAGAAAAAGAGAAAAGAGCTAGCCGCGATTAGATTGAAAAAAATCAAAAAGGACAACAAAAGCAACCTAATAGACCGTATCTAACGAGCTCTCAGAAGAAGCCACGGAAAAGAGAGAGGGCTACCTGAAGAGGTTCTGAGTGTTGCCGAAAAGCGTCGTCGGAATCATCCGCGGTCAGGTATAACTCTTCACCCTTTGCATAAAATCTTCACGTTTGTGTTTGGGTAGATCTAGGGCTTTCGATTCGTGTGTGTTCCGTTTTGTTGGTGGCATTTTTGAGTTCGGATTTGATATCAGAAGATCTTTATTGTTGGGGATAGGTGTTTGGTTTGTGCTTAACTGGAAAAGGGGGCGGCGCCGCCGTAGCCCGCCACTTGCCACCGTCTTCCCCGATGTATTCTCCGATGACCTTTTTTTTAAAGTGAGAGAGTTCTTTTTTTTAAGTGAGAGATGTTGAGAGAGCAAGAGTTGTTATAAAGTTAAAATGAGATAATGGATTTTACTGAATACCTGTGTGATTAATGTTGGTGCCAAGTGTCACCGGCTGTGGATACCGGTGACAAGTGTCACCGGTTGGTGGTTGTTTCCATCATCACATGCGGATTCTCCCTTTCCTTATGATGCGTTCGCTTCATTTGGACCGTTCGATTTTGGTTTTTGATCTTTTTTGGGCAACCAGCGACCCAGATTTCCTGGTGGTGGTCAAGGGTTGACCGAAGCCCATGTTATGCACCCCAGTTGCGTTTCGGCCCTCACATGCTTGGGCCTGAGTTTGCCTACTGATTGCACCTCTCTTTCATTGATTTCCAGCCTATTTTATTGGCTTCTCTTTTATTTATTTTGTTCTACTTATTTACTTACTTATTATCATTTTTTTGTTTATTATTATTTTTTTTTTGTAAAAATTCCAAATTGCCAAAATTATTTTATATTATTCATTTATTTTAATTTATTTTATTAAATTTTAATTAGTTATTTGTTAATTTATTTATTTTATAATTATATTCAATTTAGTTAAATTTTTATCTCGTGATCGATTTTATTTATGGTGTATGCTTATGCTCTTGCACATTATTTATTCGTATGATTATGTGTATGTCTTAGGAAGACTTGTATGGACTTGTTTATTGCACTTCAACTTTATTTTGTCAAGTAAATAATAATAAACATGATCACCCAAAATAATCGTTTCAAAAATAAATAAATTTCTTGGTCCAACACCAAGTAAATCATTCTCGCCTACATTTTGCACACACGTAAGTCGGTCACCCAAGTGATCGTCGTCTGCACGTTTTTGCGTATCTTAATCAACTTAACAAGGAATAGAACTCCAGAGTTTAGCACTCCGCACGTTCTAAAACGAATCACAACTGAGCTAGCCCCACGCGTAATGTTTCGTTCACTCCTTCGTTATTAATTACATCAATTCTAAAACGTCTAAGCAACCATTATCCAACTTTTTTTTATTTTTACGCTCCGGAGTCTAGCACTCCGCATGTTCTGGATTGGATCGTTCCGGGGCTAGCCCCACGCGACGTGATTCGATCACCATTCGTATATCAAAATATCTCAATCATTTGATAAATTCAAATACGAAAGAATAGAGCTCCGGAGTCTAGCATTCCGCACGTTCTAGAATGAATCGTTCCTGGGCTAGCCCCACGCGACGTGGTTCATTCACTCTTCCATATCTTAAAACAACTTAAAACTTACCGACCAATTTAAATCATTTTCATAATTAATCAGCGAAAGACGAAACTCCGGAGTCTAGCACTCCGCACGTTTTGGACTGCAATCGCTCCTGGGCTAGCCCCACGTGACGTGGTTCATTCGCCCTTTTGTTTAAAAACACCTTAACAAAATTCAAATACTTTTCTCTAAAACGAACGTTGTCTGAATCTTTCTATCTCGCAAACAAGCTAGTGCTTCAACCTCCACCGCGAGTATAAGCCAACGCTTAGCAGTAGAATGCATTTTAAACAATCGTTCAATTAAAAATCACAAACCGTAGTTGCACGAACTACGAAGCTCTGAATTTCCCATTGGACAAGGGAATACGTAGGCACGGGGATTTTAATCCTTTGCGAGCACCCTAATAAAAAATTTAATTATTTCTCCGTTTGAAGCACGATATAAAAAACTTTAATCCTTTCTCCGTCTTAATATTAATTTAAAAACTTTTGTTTAAGACCAAACATAATAACAATCATTTAGAAGACAAAGACTTAAGATCAAACATTTAATCGCATAATTTAGCTAAGAGGTTCCCGTTGAGTACAACGGACGTGAAGGGTGCTAATACCTTCCCCTTGCGTAACCGACTCCCGAACTTAGAATTTGGTTTCGTTGACCATTTCTTATCCTTCATTAGGTTGTATCTATATCTCCCTTTTCTCTCGTAGAATAAATAGAATTAGGTGGCGACTCTGTTGTTTGTTTTAGGATCGTATATTTCGAGGTATGACACTTATGGTGATTGATTTACGTTCAGGACATGTCAAGGATTGTATTGAAACCTTTAAAAAGTCTTGAAACCACCTGGAATTCCTAAACCGAAAAATAATTTGTTTAGAAAAAAACCAGTTTTGAAAAGTGCCTCTAATGCTTCAAAAATCGTCCCTTGTGTTCTGGTTAAGTTGTATACTTATAGGTGAAGGAGATTAGGTCAAAAACTTGTGGATTCTATGGGCTTTTAGATGACTTGACGGTGAAGGAAGAATCAACCAAAAAATATTCAAAAAAATCAAATATATCCTTGCTATTTTGGTTGTGCACGATTTTGGAGAGTTTCAATCGGTCTTGAATGTTTTTTAAGAGCTTTTAGAACAAGAATCACATCCAAATATTGACTTTTATATTTTATTTTGATTTAAATTGAATTTTAATAAATAAAATCCAAATAAATAATAAATAAATTTAAAAAGTCAGAAATAATTGGAATTGAGTCGTGCTTGATATTATTGAGAAGATTGGATTGCAATTTCATAAGCCCATTTGAAAATATTTGGATTTGAGACCCTTTTTGCTCAATGCACCCCTTGAAAATTTCCCAACTTTGCCAAGGCATAACTCCCTCAATTTTAAGGATATGAGAGTGATCTTGGACTTTTTAGTAAGCTTAGAGAGTCCTCTAACAAACCTCTTTGGTCTCATGTCCATATCTTTTACCATTTTCAAATTATGCTCTTTGGAAAAAGTTGACTTTTTGTTGACTTTTGAAATGACCTATAATGTCTTAGCTCATACCTTCCGAATGAAGCATTTTTAGGTCTGCCTTGTATGACACAAAGTTGTAGAAAATTAAATTTACTTCAAAATGAGATTTGTATGGGATATTTTTGATGAATCATGTGAAAGTTATGGCTGGTCAAAGTTCAGTTGACTTTTCCTAGGAAACCCTAATTTAGAAACTTCCTGATTCTTGATGATCTGAGATCTCCTTGATGAATCATGATCAAACCTTGATTAAATGATGAATTTTACTTCATAATCTTGATGTTCGGAAAAAATCTTGAAGTTTGACTTTAATTTGACCACAGTTGACCTCAGTTTGACTTTTTGACCACTTTGACTGATTTTTGCATATTTGATCACCTGACTGGTCAAACTTATTGGGAAAGCTCTGAAACTTGACATAGGGATTATTGAAGTCACATGGGATGTTATGAAGCTCACTTGAGGCCTTAGAAGTTCATTTATATTAGATAAACTCAAAACCCTAGTTGTGAATACATTGCTTAGGAGGAGGCTTTGTCTGAGGGAACTCTCAAACTTTCTGATCAATTATGAACTTTGTGAACCTTGTGAACCTTGAGAGAACTCTAGGGACACATTGCTTTGATTGTGGGAGGGAAAATTTTGGGTTATAACACACGGTCCCCCTTATGAACGAGGAAGACTACCGTCACACGACTGGATCCTCAATCTAGTATGTCATCGTCTTCGTACCGCGAATAGGAAGAACATACAGCTCGCGATGGGACGTTCACTCCGTGAAGCACTGGCCATAAACATAACTCAAGCATTGTTCCCCGACCAGAGCCACTCAATCATTCTACTCGGTTCCCTAAACTGTCAAACACATATATATACCGAGCACAATTTCCACAAATAATCAAACATACCTCAAGGCCCTCAGCGGGCACATGCAAAGAACATCGTAGAAATACTTAAGCGAAAATCTAAACGGTCGAGCACCACATAAAACACTTAGTAAAAATAAATAAAATAAAGTGTGTCCTCTGATGGGCACACGTGCATGTATACAAGATAAATGCGAGACAAAATAAGATAAC
This sequence comes from Lathyrus aphaca, assembly GCA_963966055.1. Taxonomy (NCBI): domain Eukaryota; kingdom Viridiplantae; phylum Streptophyta; class Magnoliopsida; order Fabales; family Fabaceae; genus Lathyrus; species Lathyrus aphaca. The sequence goes on along the minus strand of OZ014522.1, from coordinate 506,035,196 downwards.
TACCACCATGGTCGGAAATATCATAAAATGTAGCCACAGGGACCGGCTTGTTGTGAGATTACACAAAGGGGGAACACCCCCCATACAAACAAAAGGTACAGGCATGCAGGATGACCATCAAACTCATAAACGACTTAACAAAAACATCAAACATTCTCTTGAGCAGTAGCATTGACGGCAAGCTGATCCTCGGTAGGGGTCCCTTGGGCATGATTATCTTCTTCGATGGCCACGTGCCCTGGTCATCCTCACCAAGAAAGTCGGGCACGTAGATCTTCCCGTCCACCACCTTATACAGGAAGTTCATCCCCTCCTTGGTGAACTTGACTTCGAGATTAACTACACTCAACTGGCCACGATATATGCAAAGGCCATCACCGCCATCTGCTCAAGGTCCTCATCCCCTAGTCAATCATAATGATCAGATCAGCTCAGGATAACAACAACTTTTGGTCATCAGTATCGTCCTCCGATGGAGCCATGGCCGTCTTGAATCAAGCATTTTCTTCCTCCGCTGTCTTTTTCTCAGACTCAGCAGTAGCCAAGGCCTCCTTCAGCTCTTTGTTCTTCTTGAGCGCATCCTTTGCAACCTCGAAAGTCTTGCGATCCTTGTCCTCAGCAACTGACGACGTGGTTTTAAGCTTTTGTATTTCCTTCTCTTGAGTAGAAGTCCCATCGACATACATCGACGCCATGGCCAAGACCCTCATCAGCGAACTAGCATCCTAAGTTAGAGCCAACCTCATTCCTGGTCTGTCTAGTTCCTCTAAATGTAATGTTTCCGCCCGATGAACATGGAGGTAATTCTCCTCGAAGAAATTCGGTTGGAGGAAGCAGGTCATAAGCTTGAAATTGGGTTTCAAGGGAGTCCTGGTCAGAATTACGATGTCATATGTCCTTTTCCTTTTTCCAAGTTTAGATCCTATGCTCGGAGATCCCTGGGGAGATGAGGAGGAATTGCCTGAACCTGTACCCGTAGTTACCAAACAATCATCCAACCGAGTCTGGGTCAGCTTTTTTCCTCTCCCCTTGGTAGTGTTCGCCATCACTTTGTCTTGTACGTCTGACATGGAATTTGAAAAAGGCAAAAGAAACAAGTTAGAACATAAAATGATAATGCCATATCAAAATATACAAAAAATGATGAAATGAAAAATGGTCAAAAGAAAACAAAGAAGACAAAATCAATCACAAAGTTAAAGAAAATAACATCAAACAACAATGTGGTAAAAGAACAACAAACAATAAACAAAACAAACATAATGGAACAACATGGTTGTAATGGTTTTGTAAACATTTGTCAAGTAAATGAAAATATGTGTTTTGCAACAAAGTATTTGACATTTTTACCTAATCATTCAAAAGCATGATGAACCCGTTCAATTGGGTGAGAAACATGAATAAATGAACATATGTATTTTGCAACAAAGTATTGAACACAATATTTAACATTTTCATCGATTTCTTCAAACTTTGAAGAGAAACATGAACAAATCCCTTTAGGTGTGCTCCAACAGAGTTAAAAAATGGTGTTTTATGAAATGGATAAACATGGAAAAACAATAGGTCAACCAAAAATATAGATAATAGTGTAGTGGAAAGAATGTTAGAAGAATAACAAAAAAATGAAAAAATATTTGAAGAGGCAATATAACATACCGGTCTTCTTGAGATGCATAGGAATGGAATTGAAGCATCTTGTTTTTTTTCTCCAGTGAAGTGTGAAAAATGTGGGAAATGAAAAAGTAGAAAGGAAATTCGGATATTGAAGTTGGATTTGAAATTGAAATGTGAAAATGGTGGGAAAGTAACATTTGGTTGAATTAGTTAATGGGTGTTTGACATTTGGTATGCAAAGAGGGGTTTGATAGAATTTTAATCATGACATTTGTTGATTACCATTTTATCTAAGATGTAGTGTAAATAAAAATTAGTGAAAGGGAAAATTAGTAAGAACATGCAATAATATTTTTATATGTTGATAGTATATGAACTATTACATATTACACGTGTAATATGTAAAATCAAAGAATTGACTATTGAATAACTTTTATTTATTTTCAATCAAAGAAAAGTTTGTTGATACTGACAAATGTTCAAGGGTATATACACATAGTTGATCTCTCCCTAACTTACTTAGTGTGTGTTTGTTTCCACGTTTGGCATAGTAGAAAACACACGTCCAACAAAAGCTACACTTTGTGGCTTCTGTATTTCTGCGGCGAGAGTGTTCCAGGGCGTGATTTTCCGGTTGCCAACGCTAAACCAAACAGACCATTAGTATAAAATGGTAATTGACTTAACTGATATCTAACTACCTATCTAACAACTAATTAATGATTTAATACCTGAGTACAAAGTATGAATATCAAGCTTAAGCAAAATGTTGTTGAAAGGTTGTACGTCTAGTGGTTTTCTGAAGATGTGTACCATTTGTTGGGAAGAAGAGATTGACATCAAGTGAAAAAGGTCTCGTTCAAGATTTTCATGGACCAAATGACAATTTAAGTCGATGTCTTTGGTGTGCTTGTGGAAGGAAGGGTTTCTTGCAATATGTTTAACAGAAACATTATCACAATACAACAAGATTGGTTGAATGAGAGATATGTGGATTTCTTTGATTGTGTGTCTAAGATATTGAAACTCGCATATTGTAGAGGTCATTGCCATGTATTCCACTTTAGTGGAGTTGCATGAAACAATGGATTTTTTCTTAGATTTCCATTAAATTAGGGAGTCACATAAGTATATGCAAAACCCATTACAGGTCTATGAGTGTCAAGGTAAATGGCTCAGTCAAATTTAGAGAAAGTCTTCAATTGTGAAGTATACGAGGAACGGGAGAAGAGGAATTTATCTAAGGGGTGTTTAAGATATCTTAAGACATGAATAACAATTGCATGTTACAAATTAGTGAATTTGCTCGTGTGTTGGCTAAACTGTTGGTTTGCATATGAAATGTTTGGTCGAGTCATGAGGAGTGATAACCAAAAATCACATCACATTTCTGACTCGATTCACGTAGCATTTGGGTTATTTTTTCTCCTTTTTATTATGTTACTAGTATTTTGTGTTTGTTTCAGGTATTTAACATGTATGAACTTCTATGGGCGAAAACGAAACAAAACAACGAAAATTGGAAGAAAATGCTAGGACAGTGTTGTCACGGTGTTCACCAAGGCGCTTCCAAAAGACAAAAAAAATTAGTGTTTTGTCCTCATGGCATTCGCCATGGGAGCATGTCGTCCGCCATGGACTTAAGGAATAAAAAAAAGGCCCATTGTTAGAACAAGATTTTGATTCTACCTCTCTAGTAAAGATTTGATGATAACAATTAATCTAAGAACAAAATATGATACCTAAAAATTATTATATTTTATGTGCAGGGCAGAAGTTCTGGCAAAGAGAAAATGTTCTAAAAGCTCAAATACTTTTAAAAGCGAAGCTTCTAATTCAAAGAAGATTTGATCGAAAGTCTCTGGAAGATCTCATCAATTATGCAAGATCAACTGCGATACTTAAACATATTCTGATATGGACTATGCAAGTTTCGATTCTCAGAATCAGGCGGATTTATTAAAGAATCGGGAATAACGGCTGAAGACAAAGATCTTTATTTTTGGAAGGCTTTAATGGCATTTATCAAACAACCAAAAATATCACAAGATGTTTCCAACGAATATATTCCTCCAAAACTATATAAAGGAAACACCTGAAGAATTTTGGCTCTCTCTCTCTTTCTCGCGCGATAACTTATGATCAAAATTCTCTTATACTCTTTCATTTGTAAAAACTATCACAATAGTGATAATAACTTATTAGAAGCATTCTCTTGTTACACTTTAAATTGAATTATTGAAATTTTCCTTGACTGACTAAGTGTAGTCAGTAGACTCATGAAGACTTTGACAGTAGGTCTTAGTGATTGTAATCCTTATTTGATTAATGGATTAAAACCTCGTTGAGAGAGGCGAAATCACCTTGGCGGGTGGACTGGATGTAGTTTGAGTTCAAACGAACCGGGATAAATCAAATTGTTATTTGTCTTTATTTTTAGAAAACCCAATTCCAACCCCCTTCCTTGTATTTTGCTGCCTTCAATTGGTATCAGAGCTCTTGGTTCTGAGTGCAACACTTAACCATGTCAGAAAAAGATCCAGAAGAAAAACACAATGGCAGAACCAGACAACAACAACAATGATTATCAGAACGACAAAATCAACGGAAAACCTCATGTATTCAATGGAGACAATTTTGACTATTGGAAGGATGTTCTGGAAAGTTTCTTTCTGGCTCTGGATGGAGATCTCTAGGATATGGTAACTGATGGCTACATTCACCCTGTTGGAGCAGATGGTCAGAAGATCGAAAGAGGAAATATGACGGCTCAACACAAGAAGGAGTTCATAAATCATCACAAGGCCAGAACTATACTTATGAGTGTTATCTCATACACAAAGTATGAAAAGATCACAAACAGAGAATCAACCAAACACATGTTTGACTCTCTAAGGATGACACATGAAGGCAACACTCAAGTCAAGGAGACCAAAACTCTAGCACTGATTCAGAAGTATGAGGCATTCGAGATGGAATAAGATGAAATGATTGAGAAAATGTTCTTAAGGTTTCAAATTCTGGTGGCTGGACTGAAAAATATAGAAAAAGGCTACTCAACAGCAGATTATGTGAACAAGATCATCAGAAGCTTGCCAAAGGCTTGGAGACCCATTGTTACTACTCTCAAGCTGTCAAAGAATCTGAATGAGACATCTCTTGAAGAACTGATCAGCTCATTGAGAAGTCACGGGATATAACTTGAAGAAGATGAACCTCGGAAGAAAGGTCTATGTGTTGCTCTTAAATCTAACAAATATGAATCTAAAGCTTTTCAGGCAGAAGAAGAAAGCCCTGGAGGCTCATCAGAAGAAGACAAACTATCACTTATTTCCAAAAGATTTCAACAACTCTAGAAGCATCGTCAGAAGAAGTTTAGGAATCCCAAAAGATCAAGCAATCACTCTGAACCATCCTCTGGTTACAAGAAGTCTAGAAGCAAAGAAGTAGTTTGCTAAGAATGCAAGGAACCTGGACATTACAAGAGTGACTGCCCCAAACTTCAAAAAGAGAAGCCCAGAAAGAAGTTCAACGAAGAAAAGAAGAAAAGTCTCACGGCCACATGGGATAACTCAGAATATTCTGAAGCTGAGTCGGAATCAGAAGATGAACACGCCAACATTGCACTGATGGCAAAAATTCCAGATAATGTCAACTCATCATAATCAGAATCAGATTCTGATATCGAAAAGGTATTTTCTAAACTATCTAGAACTCAATTAGAAGAGAGCCTCTCAGAAATTCTTGAAAAATATCCGAACCTTCAATTCAAATACAAATATTTGAAACAAAGTCATGTATCTGAATCAGAGGAAACTAGAAAACTTAAAACAAAAAACTCTGAGTTAAAAGAAAACTTTTTAAAACTAGAAATTTCTTTTGAAAAACTTAAAGCTCAAAAAGAATCCGAATCAGAAGTTTCATCTAGTTCTGATAATATCATAAAGCAATATGATCATAGCTTTCAAAATTTTCTAGCTAAAAACATAGATAGAAAAAAAATTGCCTCAATGATCTATGGAGTTAGTAGAAATGATAGAAGAGGCATATGATACATAAAACCCACAAGAGAAGTACCACTGAAATTTAAACAAGTTGATGATCTAATTATAAAAGTTAACACACCATTAAATTTCCAATTCACATATGGCCATAATCACGATCTTAAATATACTAGTGAATTATCTTGTTCTACAAGTTTTGATTATAAGTTCAAACTCAATAAGAAGTGTGTAAATTCTAACAAACAAGGACCCAGAAAGATATGGGTACCCAAAGATAAAATTGTGTATGTTGCAAATTTCTTTAACAAGAAGATTGAAACACCAATCCTGGTACCTGGACTCTAGATGCTCGCGACACATGTCAGGAAGAAAGTATATGTTCCAAAGTATTGAGTTGAAAGCTAGAGGCTACGTAGGTTTCAGAGGCAATAAAAAAGGAAAGATCATTGGCTCTGGAACTATTGGTAACAATACTCTTCCCTATATCTCTAATGTTCTGTTAGTAGAAGGATTGGTGCATAACTTGTTATCAATAAGTCAATTAAGTGATAACGGTTATGATATAATCTTTAATCAAATTTTTTGTAAGGATGTTAGTCCGAAAGATGGAACAATCTTATTTAATGGGAAGAGAAAGAGCAACATATATAAAATAAAACTTTCTGAACTGAAAAGTTAAAATGTAAAATGTCTTATGTCTATGGACACTGAGAAATGGATCTGGCACAGAAGATTGGGACATGTTAATATGAGAAGATTATCTCAGATTAACAAACTCAATTTGGTCAGAGGACTTCCAAATTTGAAGTTCAACTCAGAAGCTCTGTGTGAAGCATGTCAGAAAGGAAAATTTGCTAAACCTGCTTTTAAGTCTAAAAATGTTGTTTCTTCCTCTAGACCATTAGAACTTCTACATATTGATTTGTTTGGACCAGTGAAAACTGCCTCAATCAGTGGTAAGAAGTATGGATTGGTAATCGTAGATGACTATAGCATATGGAAATGGGTAAAGTTTCTTAGACACAAGGATGAGTCAATCGCTGTATTTTCTAACTTCTGTAAACAAGTTCAAAATGAAAAAGAGTTTAGAATTGTCAAAGTTAGAAGTGATCATGGTGGAGAATTTGAAAATAAAAAATTGGAATTATTTTTTAATGAAAATGGAATCTCTTATAATTTCTCTTGCCCTAGAAATCCACAACAAAATGGAGTTGTAGAATGTAAGAACAGAACATTACAAGAGATGGCCAGAACCATAACCAATGAGACTAACATGGCCAAACACTTTTGGGAAAAAGCAATAAATACAACGTGCTATATTCAAAATAAAATCTCTATAAGACCAATTATGGAGAAGACTCCTTATGAATTATGGAAGAACAGAAAGCCCAACATTTCTTATTTTCATCCTTTTGGATGCACTTGTTTAATTCTGAACACTAATGATCCTCTGAACAAGTTTGATTCTAAGGAACAAAAGTGTTATATGTTAGGATACTCTGAACGTTCAAAAGGATACAGAGTATACAATACAGAAACATGAATTGCGATAAAATCCATCTATGTCAGATTTGATGATAAGCTTGGTCTTGAAAAGCCAAAGCAGAATGAATCTCTTGCAGATATAGAAGTTCAAATCACAAAAGACAGAACATCTGAAGAACAACCATCTACAAAGGAAGACAAGACAACTACTTCAACAACTTCTGAAGAACCCAGTCCAAAGAGACAATCCAGAAGCACGTTGAATCATCCAGAAGATAAAATTCTGGGAAAGAAAGATGATCCAATCATGACAAGATCCTCTTTCAGAAACTCTGAAGAATCGCTAATGGGATTAGTCTCACTTATTGAACCAACTTCTGTGGATGAAGCTCTTTCAGAAAATGATTGGATACTTGCAATGTATGAAGAACTAAATAAATTCACTAGAAATGATGTATATGATTCAGTTCCTAGACCCAGAGGATTCAACATCATTGGAACCAAATGGGTGTTTAGAAACAAACTCAATGAACAAGGTGAAGTTGTCAGAAACAAAATGTCGCTCCCGGGATTTTCATCCTAGTATAAACGCGAAAGTGGCGCGGAAAAGGTAGAGTCGTCAGCCAGGCATTTTTATCCCGAATGAATGGGAAAGTTAATGTTGCACAAACCTGAGGAAGAAGGAAAGGACAAGGTCCTACGAACCAAAGATTTGGGTTCGGGAGTCGGTTACAAACTGGGAAGGTGTTAGCACCCTAGACAGTCCTCCGTACCTGACGGGATCCACGCTTGTTTGTCTGTTTCAAAGGGTGAGAAATAAAGCTGCTGCTGAATAAACTGCTAACTGGTATGGAAGTGAAAAGTATATAGAAAAAAGAATGGAAAGAAATGGGGAAATGTAGGGAAAATAAAGAATGTGCTCGCACGGGCCCTACCCCACTGCCTACGTACCTCATCGGGAATATGAGGATCAGAGTCGACGTAGTTCGCCTAACTAAGGCGGGAACTATTTTGTGTTTTTTAAGATGACGTTACTATAGCTCTAGCTTAGGTGTTGTCGGCTCTGACTCGAGGGCATTTACCGTATCATTGTTTGAACTGTCGAGGTAAGTCGTATTCGTTCGCAAAGAGTATGAGATGAGAAGAGAAGACACGATGTCTTTGTTTGTTGTCTTTTATGAGAAGTGTTTTGAGTGTATTTTCTGTGTAATTTATTAGGTGTTTTGTTGTTTATCTTTCGAGGTGAGAAAGAGGACCCAAATTGGAAAAGGACAAAACTAAGGGGGACTAAGACCAACCCTAAGTTGCTTTATTCAATACCAAAGGAGATCCTAATGGTTAGTGCGGTTTCTAGTCCTAATGAGAAGGAAAAGAAGAAAGGAGGATTAGAATGCAACTTACTTCCTAAGGAAGTTAAGTTGATTCTACAAAAGAGGGGGAAATCCTACCAAACACAAGTATGAAAGGTAAAGGAAATTAAATGTAAATTAAATGCATAAAGGAAGTAAAAGAATAAGTTGAAGGAAGCATACCTCAACCTCCCTACAAAAACAAAGGTTAATATTGCCTTTGATAAAAAGGAATGAGGTAAACACGTACCCAATAATTCCTAAGGCAACTAGGACCTAAACTAGACTCAATCCTAAGTCTAAAGGGGTTTAAAAGTAATGCTAAGCTAAATTCAACAGCTTTTTACAACTCTCAAATGCACAAACAACTATGAAAATACTGCACAACACAAACAACCTTTTACAGCTAATACACAATATGCAAAAATAGGTGTAAAAGATCACAAACAACATGAACTATATAACAAGCAACATACATTTAACAGCTATTATATTAAAAAATAGATGCGAAAACATGTCAGATTTTATTATTTTCATTTTTATGCACAAAATGGATAACAACTAATGCAAATACTTCACATTTCATGATTAACAAACATCAACATGCATGATTGGATGAACATAATATTTTTATGGATGCTCATGAACAAAATGTATACAAAACAATGAACATAATTATGCACTTTCAAGTATTTGATCACGTAATCATATGAACATGGAATATGTGCATGTATGAACATGGCAAAGCAATCAACAATGCAAACAAGAATGCAAGAAAGTGCACATTTATGTTCATGCATTTTCAAGAACTCATGGCATAGCATGGTAATCACAATCAACAATGTATGTACCATAATCATGGTGCAAAACAGAATGAGAACATGCATTAAGATGCTAATGGATGCATTACAACATGACATAACAATATGCGAAGCATTACATGCCTTAATGGACAATTAACACATAGTATGCAAAAGTAACAAAACGCGTGTCGAGACGACAAAATCATGTACTGAAAATGGACCTAAAAAATTCCCTAAAATCAATTCCTAAACATGTATGAGGATTAAAGGCACAAAGAAAATCACACAAGCATTGAAATAAGATGAAAATCCAAAATCCAACAGCGTTAACCGGTTAACCAAACCGTTAACCGGTTAACGGACTCCAGACATCAACAATTTGGCCAAAAATGCATGTGTTAATCGGTTAACCAAAGTGTTAACTGGTTAACACTGAACAGAAGGTGAACATTTACTTTGAAATAAGTGTTTTTGGCCACAAACTTACCTCTAAACATCCCTACCACACGTATATACATATTAACATGAATTTCTACTCAATTATGGCTTGTCTAACACACAATAACACCTAGACCAACATACAACCTAGATTCTAACAATCAAAATCAACGAATCGCAATCAAAACGCAAGAACACCGATCAAAACGTAATCATAACGATAAGCACTTTAAAGAATGCCGCAACGGTGAGATGAAGAGAATAACTTAAATCAAGAAGAGGATTTAGATCACCAACCTACGAAGCGTGGGATTGCTTGGGTGAGTGTTACGGTGTAGATCAGAATGCAAATGAAGAAGAAAATCGAAGATCCGTGAACGCGCAAAATAAATGCGGTTAATCTTGATGAACACTTGATCAATAACCTCCAATAAGCTCAATACTCCTCCAAAATCAGAATTGATTCTTCAAATAAGCTCCACAATGAGATGTTTGATGAAGGTTTTAGCTTCAAGTTCTTCAAATTCCAATGAAGAATTTGAAGAACTTCTAGGAAGAAGCTTTGGTGAGAGGTTGAAAATGGTGGAAAAGTTTGAGAGAAGAATGAAAAAATGAAGTGAAAATGGTGAAAATGTGGTGAAACCCCTTGGTTTGGGAATGATTTAGGTTTATATAGAGGTTAGGCATGGCAAGAGGTTTGGGAATGGAATTAGGTTTGGCATTAGGTTAGGAGAATGAGGCTTGGAACTAGGCTTGGAGTTAGTTGAAAGGTCTAGAAGGTGCTGGAAGGATCCAAGGCAAATTGGAATGTAAATGGAGTGTAAAACAAGTTATGAAGCAAAGTGGAAAAAGTGGAGGGAAATGGTGAAAACAACCAATTTTTGAGGTTTTTTGTTAAAATATCGCACCCGCTAACCGGTTAACCAAAGAGTTAACCGGTTAACGGCCTTAAAATTCCAATTCTTCCTTTCTTTGGATATACTTCATAGAGTTGACTTGGGTTATTTTTTATAATATCATTTTCTTCCCCCTTGAGCTTCAAATCATGATAGCCTTGCCCAATCACATGCCCTATGCCGATACAAATGCTCATGATTTATTTATTTATTTTTCGATGTGATGCAATGATATGCATATTGATACGGGAATGAAGCGCAAACCGCTCGAGGTTGATAATAAATAAGAGGGCAAATTTTTGGGTGTTACACAAAGCACGACTGGTTGCACAAGGTTATAGTCATAAATAAGGAATAAACTCTACATAAACCTTTGCACTAGTCGCAAGGTTAGAATCTATCAGACTTTTAATTTCTTTTGCTGTAAACCATGACATCACTCTTTATCAAATGGATGTCAAGAGTTCATTTTTAAATGGTTATATTGATGAAGAAGTTTATGTGCACCAACCCCCTGGTTTTGAAAACACTAAATATCCAGAACATGTTTACAAATTGAAAAAAATCTTTATATGGTATGAAACAAGCTCCCAGAGCTTGGTATGAAAGATTAAGTAATTTTCTTTTAGAAAATAATTTTACCAGAGGGAAATTGGACACGACTTTTTTTTGTAAAATGTTTAAAAATGATATTCTGATTTGTCAAATTTACATAGATGATATTATATTTGGATCTACTAAAATTTCTTTGGGCAAGGAATTTGCTAAGTCTATGCAGGAAAAATTTGAAATGAGTCTGATGGGAGAATTGAAGTTATTTCTGGGGATAATAAACCAAACATCAGAAGGAACATATATTCATTAAAGAAAATATGTCAAAGAACTTCTGAAGAAATTTGACATGACAGAAAGCAAAATCTCTATAACTCCCATGCATCCCACTTGTATTCTGGAGAAGGAAGAGGTAAGTAAGAAAGTGGATCAAGAGATCTACAGAGGTATGGTTGGATCTCTCCTTTACTTAACTGCCTAAAGACCAGATATTCTGTATAGCGTTTGTTTATGTGTCAGATTCCAATCAGATCTTAGAGAGATTCACTTAACAACTGTTAAGAGAATCTTCAGGTATCTGAAAGGTACTACTAACCTTGGATTATGCCACAAAAAGTCCAGAGAATATAAGCTTGTAGGATATTGTGGTGCTGATTTTCCTGGAGATAGAACAAAAAGAAAAAATACTTCTGGAAGTTGCCAATTTCTGGGAGACAATCTAATATCTTGGTCCAGCAAAAGATAATCAACAATTGCACTCTCAACTGCTGAAGCTGAATACATAGCAGCAACTGGATGCAGTACTTAGATGCTCTGGAGGAAGAATCAGCTTGAGGACTTCAACATTTACGAGAGTAACATTCCTATCCTTTGTGATAATACTTCTGCCATCTGTCTTTCTAAAAACCCCATTTTACATACTAGAGCTAACACATAAAAGTTAAACATCACTTTTTTAGGGACTATACTCAGAAGGGAATTTTATTTTTAAGATTCATGATACAAACCATCAATGGGATGACATCTTTACAAAACCACTTGCTGAGGATAGGTTCAAATTCATTCTGACTAATCTCAGTATGGAATTATTTCCAGAATGACTATGTTTAAAATCTATTTACTTAACTATCAAAATTTCTTTAATTATTTATCTTCTGACCAATAATTCTTCTGATATAAGAAGGAAAATTGACTCAGAAGTTTTTTCAGAAGATCTGACTGTTTACTTCTTAGAACTTTTGTGTCAAGGAAATAACATGCAGATTATTACATCAACACCTGTCAATGAAGCTCAAGGTGTCCTCTAAATCTGATTACGTGTTCAAACTCTGAAGGAGGACAAAACATGCACGTCAGCACTTGAACAATTGTCCTCTGAGGCAGAATACGTGTTCAAATTCTGGGAAACTGAAACGGCTGAAATGACAAAGTTGAGGCGCTAGTCACGTTGGTAACTGTTCCTAAATCTTTTACGCCACTCCCCTATCAGAATTCAATAAATGCAGTTAATCATCATGTTTTGTGCATTAATTTTCCCCACTGATTGTGTTTTTTTACCATTTCAATCTCTATATATGTGGTTATTTTAACCTCACAAACACTTTTCACCTTTCACTTTCACCCTCACATTTTTCCTGCTTTCTATTTTCTTCGTACTCTCTGCATTTGCATTTCAAAAACCCTTTTTCTTGTGGACAATGGTGTTGCACCCCAAAATTTTCCCTCACAATACAAGACTTTGTGTGCTAAGAAGGTTCACAAGGTTCACAAGACATCTTATGATGGTTCACAAGGTTCACAAAGTTCACATGGGTCAGAAGATTTGACAATTCCCTCACACAATGCATCCTCCTAAGCAGTGCATCCAAAACTAGGGTTTTGACTTTAATCAGGCTAAATGGACTTCCAAGACTTCAAGTGAGCTTCATAACATCTTATATGTGTTTAATAACCCCCATGACAAGTTTCAAGACTTTTCTCAAAGGTTTGCTCAGTCAGATGATCAGATAAGTCAAAATCAGTCAAAGCAGTTAAAAAGTCAAACTGAGGTCAACTGTGGTCAAACCAAGGTCAAACTTCATGATTTTTTGCCAACATCAAGTATATGAAGTAAAATTCATCATTTGATCAAGGGTTGATCATTATTCATCAAGGAGATTTCAGATCATCAAGAATCAGAGGTTTCTAAATTAGGGTTTCCTCAGGAAAAGTCAACTGAACTTTGACCAGCCATAACTTTCACATGCTTCATCACCAATTTTCCATCCAAAGCTCATTTTGAAGGAAATTGAATTCTCTACAACTTTGAGTCTCACAAGCCAAGCCCAAAAATGCTTCATTTGGAAGGTATGAGCTAAGACATTATAGGTCCTTTTGAAAGTCAACAAAAAGTCAACAACTTCAAAAGGGCATAACTTGAGAATGGTAAATGATATGGACATGAAACCAGTGGGGTTGGTTAGAGGACTCTTCAAGATTTCCAAAATGTCTAAGAACACCCTCATAGCATTAAAATTGAAGGATTTGTGCCCTTGCAAAGTTGGGAAATTTTTGGTTGGTTTATGAAGAAAATGGAGGTTTAAAACCAAAATTTTCTAAATGGGCTTGCCATATGATGATCCAATCCACACCAATACTTCATGCACGACCCAACCCTCAAATATTCAGATTTTTTATTATTTTATTTTATTTATTTTGATTTTATTCATCTAAAATCATTTTAAATTAAAATAAAATAGAAAAATCAAATATTTAAATGGGATATTGTTTCTAGAAAGTCATAAAGATTGTTTGGATCAAATTGATATAAGAATTATGGTGATTGGCTTGAAATAGAAAGGTTGAATTCACAAATATTTGAAGTTTAAGTCCTAATCTTTTTCAATCTTTTTCAATCAAAAACTTCATACAACAATCAATTATTTTGACCTAGTTCCATTGTACTATAATTAGACAACATAACCTAATGCATTAGAGACGAATTCCTGGCCTCCAAGAGTAAGTTCATACATTCAAAAAATCATCCAAATTTCAAATTCGGATTCTTCCATAGAGGCCATTCCAAAGAGATTTGAAGGTTGAGACATGTTTATTGGACATCCTTGAATCATTCTCAATACTCATATGCATCCAAAACCTCATGAATGACCTAAACCGAATTTGTTTTGTGCTTGACTTTGATTTTTTCGATTCTCATTATTTATGCCTTGCCAACTAATTTTGTTTATTGATTTGTGATTGTTTGAAGCTTGTGATGAATTCTGGACAATTTAATTAGAGTTTCATGAACTGGAGTGAATTCCACCATTGTTAGGGTTTTCGGCCCCCTTTAGGGTTTTGCTCTTAAGCTAACATAAATCAATTCTAAGAACATGGATCAATGCCAATTCACCTCTGGATCATATTTGTATAATTGATTTGATGAAATTTTGCAGTTTTGATGGTGAATGAGATTCGTAGGTTTTGCTGCAAGTTTGAATTCGCAGGAAAACTGGTAATAAAATTCGCAGCTAAATCCCCAGGGCTGGAGGAAGAAGAAGAAGCCAGCGCGCGTTTTTTTGATTTTTGAATTCTGTTTTAATATTTTATTGAATTATCTGTAATTTGTTTCACAAATGTGTGGTTGGTTCAGTGGTAATAAAATGCTGTGGGTGACTATGATGAAGACTACAACCTGGATGCTTGGATTTTTCCTACTGTGGGTGATGGACTCAATAACTGGAAGGCTGAGGATGTTATTCCTATCTCCTTTAGTCAGGAGTAAATACTGTTACTGTGTTGTTGCTTTTTAAGTTTGTAATTTCTTGAACAATTGAACTTTCAAGCCTTGTGCCTTGCCCGGGGCATAATGGTGTGCTTGTTACGGGATGTCATTTCATTTGCATACTTCATTCAATAAAAATCAGTGGACGTTTCGTTTTCGTAAATATTGTGTTCCTTGTCTTTCTTTTCTTTTATTTTTGTTTTATCAGCTATGTGTTCTTACACACACCCACATCACTAAAATGCAGATCCTCATCCACTCTGGATCCTGTTGATAGCAGTTCTACTATTGCCAATTATAATTTCGAGAATCCGATCTATCAAGCTGAAGACGGAAATGAAGATGATTGTGAAGTACCTGTAGAGCTTGCTAGGTTGTTACAACAAGAAGAGAAAGCTATACAGCCACATGAAGAGCCAGTCGAAGTTGTGAATCTAGGAACTGAAGAAAACAGGAAAGAAGTCAAGATAGGGGCTGATTTAGAGGACAGTGTCAAAAGCAGATTGATTCAGATGTTACGTGACTATGTGGAGATTTTTGCTTGGTCCTACGAAGATATGCCAGGGTTGGATACAGACATTGTGGTTCACCGTTTACCAGTGAAAGAAGATTGTCGTCCAAAGAAGCAGAAGGTTCGTCGTATGCGTCCTGAAATGTCAGAGAAGATTAAAGCAGAGGTAATGAAACAGTTTGATGCAGGGTTCTTAGCTGTGACTTCTTATCCTCAGTGGGTTGCAAATGTGGTGCCAGTACCTAAGAAAGATGGTAAGGTACGCATGTGTGTTGACTACAGAGATTTGAACAAGGCCAGCCCCAAAGATGACTTTCCACTTCCTCATATTGATGTTCTGGTAGACAATACTGCTCAGCATAAAGTATTCTCCTTTATGGATGGTTTCTCTGGTTATAATCAGATCAAGATGGCACCTGAAGATATGGAGAAGACAACATTTGTTACACAGTGGGGCACTTTTTGCTATAAGGTGATGCCATTTGGTTTAAAGAATGCAGGGGCAACATATCAGCGTGCTATGGTGGCTTTGTTTCATGATATGATTCATCATGAGATAGAGGTGTATGTGGATGATATGATAGCCAGGTCACAGAATGAAGAGCAACATCTTGATCATTTGCATAAATTGTTTGAGAGGTTGAAGAAATACAAGTTGAGATTGAACCCAAACAAGTGTACTTTTGGAGTTAGGTCTGGTAAACTCCTGGGTTTCATTGTCAGTGGAAAAGGTATTGAAGTGGATCCTGCAAAAGTGAAAGCTATATGAGAGATGCCAGCTCCCCGTACTGAGAAGGAAGTTAGAGGTTTCTTGGGACGATTGAATTACATTGCAAGATTTATTTCCCAATTAACTGCTACCTGTGAGCCAATCTTCAAGTTGTTGAAGAAAGATCAGGTGATGGAATGGAATGATGAGTGCCAGACTGCCTTTGATGAAATCAAGAAATATCTGCTAGAACCTCCAATTTTGATGCCACCAGTTGATGGAAGACCCTTGATTATGTACTTAACAGTATTAGACAATTCAATAGGGTGTGTATTGGGGCAACATGACGAGTCTGGTCGAAAAGAGCAGGCAATATACTACCTTAGCAAAAAGTTTACCGACTGTGAAACAAGATACTCACTGCTCGAGAAAACTTGCTGCGCTTTGGCATGGGCTGCTCGCCGACTAAGACAGTATATGTTGACTCATACTACCTTATTGATCTCAAAGATGGATCTAATCAAGTACATATTCGAGAAACCTGCTCTCTCCGGAAGAATTGCAAGATGGCAAATGATCTTGACAGAATATGACATACAGTATACTACTCATAAGGCCATTAAGGGAAGTGTTGTGGCTGATCATTTGGCTCATCAAGCAGTGGATGATTATCAGTCAATGAGTTTTGAATTCCCCGATAAATACATTATGATTATTACCAAAGAACCTGGACAATATGACGGACCTGAACAAGGATCCCGATGGACTATGGTTTTTGATGGTGCTTCCAATGCACTTGGTAATGGTGTTGGTATTGTGATCAGTTCCCCTGAAGGTTGTCATACCCCGATTACTGCCAGACTTTGTTTCTATTGTACCAATAACATGGCTGAGTATGAGGCATGTATCTTGGGTATTAAAGCTGCCATTGATATGAAGATCCAGTTCCTTGACGTGTATGGAGATTCATCCCTGGTAGTAAGTCAGATTAAAGGAGATTGGGATACCAAGCATGATAATCTCATTCCTTACAGAGAGCATGTGTTGTCTTTAATCCCATATTTCAAAGAGATTACCTTTGGACATATTCCACGAAGAGAGAATCAGTTGGCAGATGCCTTAGCCACCATGGCATCCATGTTTGAAATCAGTTGGGATGATGAAGCTCCTAAGATTACTATTGATAGGTTTGAGAAGCCTGCATACTGCAATGAGATTGGCACTGAAGAAACAGAAGAAAAGCCTTGGTTCTATGAGGTGAAAAGATATCTTGAAGCTCAGGAGTTCCCTGAAGGGGCATCTGTCAAAGATAGGAAGTTTCTGAGGAGGTTTTCTGCTAAGTTCTTTTTGAGTAATGGGATTCTGTATAAGCGCAATCATGATTCAACTATGCTTCGTTGTGTGGATAAAAAGGAAGCAACTGAAATTATGGAAGACATGCATGATGGGATCTTTGGCACTCATTCCAGTGGTCATACTATGGCAAAGAAGATATTGAGAGCAGGTTACTATTGGTCTACCATGGAAGCTGATTGCTACCAACACTCCAGAACATGTCACAAGTGTAAAATTTATGCTGATAAAGTACATATACCTCCATCACCATTGAATGTGTTGACTGCTCCTTGGCCTTTTGCCATGTGGGGCATTGATATGATCGGTGAGATCAAGCCTACTGCTTCTAATGGGCATCGTTTCATCCTGGTTGCTATTGATTATTTCACAAAGTGGGTGGAGGCAGCTTCATTTGCATTTGTTACCAAGAATGTGGTGGCTCGATTCATTAAGAATAATCTCATATGTAGGTATGGCATCCCTGAAAGGATTATTACTGACAATGGTTCTAATCTGAACAACACTATGATTATTGATCTCTGCACGAAGTTCAAAATTAAGCATCACAACTCTTCTCCGTATCGTCCAAAGATGAATGGGGCAGTTGAAGCTGCTAATAAGAATATCAAGAAGATTATACAAAAGATGACTGTTACTTATAAGGATTGGCATGAGATGTTACCATTTGCTCTTCATGGTTATCGTACTACAATACGTACTTCAACAGGGGCAACCCCATTCTCCTTAGTCTATGGTATGGAAGCAGTTCTGCCCATTGAAGTTCAGATTCCCTCCTTAAGAATCATGAAGGATGCAGGCTTGGATGAGGATGAGTGGATTCAGACTCGACTTGACCAGATAAATCTGATTGATGAGAAGAGGCTAGCAGCAGTTTGTCATGGCCAGGTGTACCAGAAGCGAATGATCAAAGCTTTTAATAAGAAGGTTAAGCCAAAGGTATACCAGGCTGGTGACTTAGTGATCAAGCGTATCATATTACCACAGGGTGATCCTAGGGGCAAGTGGACTCCTACATATGAAGGACCATTTGTAGTCAAGACAGTATTTTCAGGAGGTGCCATGATGCTTACTACTATGGATGGTGAGGACTTCCCACAGCCTGTAAACGCAAACATAGTTAAAAAATACTACGCATAAAAAAAAGACCCGCTAGGTTGACTGGCCTAGGCAAAAATAAGGGCATCCCGGCAAACCAAAAGGGTTTGGGCAAAAATTAGGGATATATATAAAAAAAATGTACACCCGACAAGTCGAAAACCTGAAAAGGCGGCTTGGGCAAAAAAGGGTATCCCGGTGGATTGAAAACCTGAAAGGGCAATCCAGGCAAAAGTTAGGGATTAAAGCGTATGACTATGTCTCGTTTGGATCACCCATGAAACTGCAACCAGTTGTGTT
This sequence comes from Lathyrus aphaca, assembly GCA_963966055.1. Lineage (NCBI taxonomy): Eukaryota > Viridiplantae > Streptophyta > Magnoliopsida > Fabales > Fabaceae > Lathyrus > Lathyrus aphaca. The sequence goes on along the minus strand of OZ014522.1, from coordinate 506,016,318 downwards.
ACTTACTCAAGCTCGAACAGATAAAGCTCAATCCAATCGTTTTCGTCTCGACAAGCAGAAGATGAGATACTTGAAGATAATGGCAATAGTAGAATTGAAACTCAATAGGATTATTTCCCACATAGCTGATTTTCTTTGTTTTGTAAAACTTTACGACAAATTCCTCTTACTAGGATTTCTGTCTCCTTGTACAAACTTACCCGTATACGGGTCACTCTTTGATATAAATAAAATTCCATCTTTGAATCCAGATTTACTTTTACCCTATCTACATAAGCGAAACGTCCATTGGTTGTGTTTGAATGTATGTATGCTTTTGAATATGATTGATGTTTACCAAAAATGCATGAAATGCTTAATATGATTGATGTTTACCAGAAATGCATGAAAATGCAGTAATAGTATTTACTAAGGACGAACGAGGGAAGGATTTCAACGAAGCTTCGCCGGTTCATCTCTACAAGACAGTTACAAATCCCCAGTAGGGCAAATCCATCTTCATAAGTACTTCAAGTCACATCTCCCCTGGAAGTTATATCCATCTCTTTTATCCTCATACGGATAATCGGGAATTTATTCCTCCAACAGGAGTACGACGAACGAAGACGGGAGGTTATGTATACCCTACTATCAAACGAAGACGGGAGGTTATATATACTATATTATCAAACAAGACGGGAACGAGTTCCTCATATTCTCCAGCAACAAATCAGGATTTATTTTCCCTGGCCAGCAGTTGTTATACGAAGATATCCAGACGCTTCAGGCTGCATGATGCATACGTACATCATTTACATCATACCATAACATACACATACATAGATACATAATACATTACTTAAGTGCATCATATTATACATACATACATAATGCATAAACTAATGTTATCATACAGAATGTTATAATCATGTCTTTCAGGTTAATTCTCCAGCAGACAAATTTCATCAACAAATTGTGACTATTGGGCCGTTGTTTATCCTCCCAAAAGTTATCATTTCCTCAGGACGTTGTTTATCCTCCTGAAAGCTTATTATACCTCAGGACGTTGTTTATCTTCCTGAAAGCATATCATTACCCTTGGGCCGTTGTTTATCTTCCCAAAGGTTACATCATTATACCTCAGGACGTTGTTTATCTTCCTGAAAGCTATTACTACTACCTCGGGACGTTGTTTATCTTCCTGAAAGCATATCATTACCCTTGGGCCGTTGTTTATCTTCCCAAAGGTTACACCATTACCTCAGGACGTTGTTTATCTTCCTGAAAGCATATCATTACTCTTGCGTCGTTGTTTATCTTCCCAAAGGTTACATTATTTCCTCAGAACGTTGTTTATCCTTCTGAAAGCATATCATCACCTCAGGATGTTGTTTATCCTCCTGAAAGCATATCATCACCCCAGGACGTCGTTTATCCTCCTGAAAGCATATCATTTCCTCGGGACGTTTTTTATCTTCCTGAAAGCTATCACCATTACCTCAGGATGTTGTTTATCCTCCTGAAAGCTATCATTATATCTTCATATTTTGGACTGCTTTATCCTCCAAGAAATGTATCTGAAGAACTTTTCTCCAAGTGGCATCTTTAAGCCCACTCAAGCATATTCAACTAGTCATCAGTATCACTCTACGCACCGGTGAGTGCAAATTTTTGGGCTTTTGTGTTCAATCCCCTTCAACCTTCCAGGTCACGACTGGCAAATATACCAATCTAACCCCTCAGGTTTCAGAAAATTGAACAGGGGCAGCTGTTGCACCCCAAAATTTGCCCTCATAATACAAGACTTTGTGTGCTAAGAAGGTTCACAAGGTTCACAAGACATCTTATGATGGTTCACAAGGTTCACAAAGTTCACATGGGTCAGAAGATTTGACAATTCCCTCACACAATGCATCCTCCTAAGCAGTGCATCCAAAACTAGGGTTTTGACTTTAATCAGGCTAAATGGACTTCCAAGACTTCAAGTGAGCTTCATAACATCTTATATGTGTTTAAGAACCCCCATGACAAGTTTCAAGACTTTTCTCAAAGGTTTGCTCAGTCAGATGATCAGATAAGTCAAAATCAGTCAAAGCAGTTAAAAAGTCAAACTGAGGTCAACTGTGGTCAAACCAAGGTCAAACTTCATGATTTTTTGCCAACATCAAGTATATGAAGTAAAATTCATCATTTGATCAAGGGTTGATCATTATTCATCAAGGAGATTTCAGATCATCAAGAATCAGAGGTTTCTAAATTAGGGTTTCTCAAGAAAAGTCAACTGAACTTTGACCAGCCATAACTTTCACATGCTTCATCACCAATTTTCCATCCAAAGCTCATTTTGAAGGAAATTTAATTCTCTACAACTTTGAGTCTCACAAGCCAAGCCCAAAAATGCTTCATTTGGAAGGTATGAGCTAAGACATTATAGGTCCTTTTGAAAGTCAACAAAAAGTCAACAACTTCAAAAGGGCATAACTTGAGAATGGTAAATGATATGGACATGAAACCAGTGGGGTTGGTTAGAGGACTCTTCAAGATTTACAAAATGTCCAAGAACACCCTCATAGCATTAAAATTGAAGGATTTGTGCCCTTGCAAAGTTGGGAAATTTTTGGTTGGTTTATGAAGAAAATGGAGGTTTAAAACCAAAATTTTCTAAATGGGCTTGCCATATGATGATCCAATCCACACCAATACTTCATGCACGACCCAACCCTCAAATATTCAGATTTTTTATTATTTTATTTTATTTATTTTGATTTTATTCATCTAAAATCATTTTAAATTAAAATAAAATAGAAAAATCAAATATTTAAATGGGATATTGTTTCTAGAAAGTCATAAAGATTGTTTGGATCAAATTGATATAAGAATTATGGTGATTGGCTTGAAATAGAAAGGTTGAATTCACAAATATTTGAAGTTTAAGTCCTAATCTTTTTCAATCTTTTTCAATAAAAAACTTCATACAACAATCAATTATTTTGACCTAGTTCCATTGTACTATAAGTAGACAACATAACCTAATGCATTAGAGACGAATTCCTGGCCTCCAAGAGTAAGTTCATACATTCAAAAAATCATCCAAATTTCAAATTCGGATTCTTCCATAGAGGCCATTCCAAAGAGATTTGAAGGTTGAGACATGTTTATTGGACATCCTTGAATCATTCTCAATACTCATATGCATCCAAAACCTCATGAATGACCTAAACCGAATCTGTTTTGTGCTTGACTTTGATTTTTTCGATTCTCATTATTTATGCCTTGCCAACTAATTTTGTTTATTGATTTGTGATTGTTTGAAGCTTGTGATGAATTCTGGATTATTTAATTCGAGTTTCATGAACTGGAGTGAATTCCACCATTGTTAGGGTTTTCGGCCCCCTTTAGGGTTTTGCTCTTAAGCTAACATAAATCAATTCTAAGAACATGGATCAATGTCAATTCACCTCTGGATCATATTTGTATAATTGATTTGATGAAATTTTGCAGTTTTGATGGTGAATGAGATTCGTAGGTTTTGCTGCAAGTTTGAATTCGCAGGAAAACTGGTAATAAAATTCGCAGCTAAATCCCCAGGGCTGGAGGAAGAAGAAGAAGCCAGCGCGCGTTTTTTTTATTTTTGAATTCTGTTTTAATATTTTATTGAATTATCTGTAATTTGTTTCACAAATGTGTGGTTGGTTCAGTGGTAAGGAGCGCTTGTGTTAATACCTGAAGGTCTTTGGTTCGAATCCTGGATTCACCAATCTTTTTCTTATTTTTTTCAGTTAACTAGCAAACTTAAAATATAATGAACTGTGATGCATATATTATCAGATGCGCCCTCCCGGCTGGAATGGTAAGTGTGCTTGTGTAATGCGTAAAGGTCCTGGGTTCGAATCCCCCCCAGGCCTTTTTCTGTTCTTTGCTTTGCTTTTTTCATGTTTTTCCAGGAAGAGGACAAAACCAAATGGAGGTAGAATGCTAACGCCAGCGCGCGCATGGCCCAGTGGTTGGGTTGCTGGTCCTGGAGGATGAAAGCTTAGGGACTGGGTTCAAATCCCATCCCAAGCAAGTTTTGATTTCTTTCATTCTTTTTCTGATTTTTGTTATTTAATTAATATTCTATTAAAATAAATTCAAATAATAAAATAAATAGGATTTTCATATTATTTTAAATTCATTCTTTTTAATTTTAATTTTATAAGAAAAACTTATTTATTTATTTTTGTAAATTATTAATATTGTAAAATTATATATAGTTATTTCATTATTTTAAAAATATGTATATAAACCCTAAGTTTCAAAAACCATAAAATATTTTCATAAAACCTAATTTTCTATAAACCCTAATTGTAAATATTAGTTTATTTGTTTATTTTAATTCTTGTTTATATTTTAATTAATAAATAAATCTTAATGTTTTTTAATAATCAAACCCTAATTTTCTTTTACCTAAAATTTAATTCTATTATAACTTTTTTTAATTATTTATAAACTTTAATCCTGTACATATTTTTATAATTTGTTTATGCTTAAAATAATTAAAATTCTTAATTTAATTTTGTAAATATAATAATATGATTATTCAATATGTATATATTTCATAATAATTTGATTCTTGTATGTAAATAATTTTTAGTATATGTTTAAAAATAATTAAAACTTGTTAATTTAATTTTGTAAGTATAATTTATTTTATAATATGTTTATAATTAACCTAATTTCTATAACTTATACATAATTTAAAATTTTATGATAATTAGTATATAATTGTTTATATTTTTATTCTTAATCTTAAAAAATAATAATTGTTTATAAAAAATTGAATTTTTAATTATGATGCTAATATTCTTATTTATTTTATTATGTTTATGTGATATTATTACTAACCCCATTTATATATTGTGATTTATTATTATTATTTTACTAACCCAATTATATTATTATTATTTATTATTTTGCTTATTTATTTAATTTGTTAATTATTATTATTTTGTAATTGTTTCCTTTATGTAATATTTTAATAGTATTTAATATTTATTTGTATGCTATGGTTAGTAAATAGGGAGTGTAACATGTTTGTATGTTTAAAATCAATTTAGATCACTAATTTAAAAGATAAATATTTAAATTGTACACTCACACACGTAAGTCGATCTTTGATCGCCATCTCACTTCCTTAAGGATACTTTTCATGTTGCCTATTACAAAAAGGTCAAGTAGGGTGTATAAAGCAAAAGTCCCTCATTTCATATCATCTAGTCCCTTAACAGATAAAAAGATCAAGTCCCTTCGTGGTTGCCTTCGTAATGATCTTGTCCCTTTCGAATAAAGATGATAAGTCCCTTCAAATTGCTTATACACCCCACAGTTGCCTAAATAACAGATGTCCCTTCACTTGTCCCTTACATCCAAGGTAATGACTACCTATTCCTTAATAATAGGGATAGTCTTACCATTCAAAGGATTCAAGAACAGAAAAGACTTAAACTTAGGGTAGGTTCCTCTTAGATACTTGCTCACTCTTCAAAACATTTCAAATACTTCATACTTTTCAAACAATTTTCAAAACAAAGGTTTTATATACATCCGTACATGGATCATCATAAAATACTTAAGAAAATTTCTAATCACACACTACACTTCCCAAAACATTTTAAAGTGAGCTAAGTAACTAAGAGCCCATGGATAACCATGGATGTAAAGGGTGCTAACACCTTCCCTTTACATAACCTACCCCCGGACCCAAAAATCTTTTAAAAGGTCTTTCCTGTTCTTTTATGCCTTTATTTTTGGATAAAATAAAAGTCGGTGGCGACTCTTGCTATCCGCAACATAACTAAAAGTCAGTTCTCCCACCGTGTTACAAATGGCTTCTTCTTCAAAGGACGTTCAACCAGCTTCTTCACCTCAATAATCTCATGCATTTCAAACCTTAGAAGAACTTCATGCTACTCCAGTCAGAACGTTACTCACTCCTATTGAGAAATTAGAAGTTCTCAGTGAACCTTTTGTTGATTTTGAAAGCTTGAAGGAGAATGGTTTTGATCTTACTCCAGAGGTCAACTTTCAAGGTTGGGCTAAATATTTTGATCGTCTAATGGGTCCAATATTTCCTAAGTTAGTTAAGGAATTCTAGATATTCGCTTCTGCTTCCAACACTCAAGTTACTTCCTACGTTACGGGGAAGAAGATTACCATCACCAAAGATCACATTGCTAAAATGCAGTGATATGGATAAAAACTCTGACCTAACTCTTATATCTCAAGAAATATTCACTACTGGGAAACACTCAACCAAAATTAAAGACCTTAAGGATCGCCTGAGAATCTGGCCAAAAATCATTCTGAGTTGCATCAGCCACAAAAAACCAACCAGCTCCCCAGATTATATCAATATGGACCAACAATTTATGTTGTATTTCATTTCTACCAACAAGAAGATCAACCTTGCTCACAACCTGTTCAACCACTTGAAGAATAGTGTAAAAGAAACCAGAGAATATGAGAAAACAAAGAGAGATTGGATTCCATTGGGAAGGCTTATTTCAGACATTCTTACTGAGAATAAGTTAGTAGATCATCTAGTTGAAGCTCAACAAATGGACATTCTGGAAACCGTTGTTGGTAGACCACTCAACACAAAGAACCTCAAGAAGATGAAGTTTATTGATTCCATCAAGAAGGATCCCATATTGCACTCTAGAGAAGTTATCACCACCATGAAGATTCCTCTGAAGGATTTTCCATTATTTTCTACTGGCACACCCCCGGAAGTTGTTGTCAGATACCTGGATTCCTGCAAGCTTGATGGAGTTGATCCTGGGTTCAATCCAAAGGAGCTTCACAGACCAGCTCCAGAAATTGCTATGAAGAAGACCAAGAAAAGGAAAGCCTCTGAGGGAACTTCTCAGAAGACTCCAAAGCTGGCAAAAAAGAAAGGTAATCCTTCCTCTTTTATTTTTGTTATAAAGTCAGTGACAACGACAACATTTGATCTCCCTCCACCAGAAAATCCACCTTCTGATACCACTACTTCTGATATTCCTGTCTCTTTTAACCCAATAACTTCTGAACCATCCTCTGTGATCCTAAACACTGAAACTCCTCAACCTAATATTCCACAACCTTCTGCAATACCATCTTCTGAAATACCTGATTTTGATGTTCCTCAACCAGAAATTCCTCAAACCTCTAAGAACATCCCCCAACCTGAAATCATCCAACTAGAATCCTTCCTGTTTCAAACTTCTCAACCTGAAAACCTATCATCCTCCCCAAAACATTTTGAACATCACTCACCACAAACCTTAGATGATTTTGACATGCCTATTGATAAAACCCCTCCATTTGATCTCAACACCACTTCCTTTGTTGAAACCCACTCAGAACTTCAACAAGTTCTTTCTGACATTGATGTCTTTCCCACATACATTGCAGCCTCTCAATCTCACGCTTCTAATCCACCACCACCTACCATAACTCAAACAATTCCTGGCATCAACTATCCCCTAAACTCGTCATGTCCTACTCTTGTTTTTGACATCCCTACCATAGCAGAAGAATCCTTATCTTCTTATGAATCTACTCCTCCTGGATCCCCCACTTTCATCACTATTTCAGATATTCCCACTCCCGCCAATGAATCAGAAGACCCTCTTAACACTTTCATTGATGTAGAAGCCCTACAAAAATTATCCTATGTTTATAAGAAAACTGCAATTCCAAAACCAACCAAATCAGATGTTGGTGTTCTATTACTAGCTTTTGAAGCAGAAATGAAAAACAAGCTAGAAACCTTGAAGAATGCATGTGCAGAAAATCTGGATCATGCAGCCTCTAATTATCTTTGGATGACATTCAGAAAATGGTTTAACACTAAAACCAATAAGCTGAAAGATATCTGCTATGATATTGCTCAACAAAACTTCTGCGAGAATCTGCGAGAAGTTATTACTTGCTTGGAGAAGAAGAAAACCCATCTTTTGGACACAAAACCATGGAAAGAACTAGAACCAAAGGAATCAAGCTCTTCACTTCAGATCATTGTTGCTCCTGAAGACAAAGGGAAAAAATTTGCTACTTCACCATCCGCTGATGAACCCTCTGCACAAACTTCTACTCAAACTGCTACTTTTGTTGAAGAAACTCCTCCAACTTCCTTGGTATTGAAAACTATGGAAGAATTGAAGAAAGAAAATGAGTCCGTGAATCTCAGATTGGAGAAGCAAGATAAGACAATCTCTGAACTCTAGAACATGATTGGTCAACAGGTGGAGTCAACTTCTCAGATCAAGACTCTTCTGGAAGCGATGTTCACAATGCTTAATCCCCAACCTTAGATCATGTTTTATATGTTTTTTGTCTGTTTTCTTGTTTTGTTTATTATCTTCTTATCTGATGTTCTCACATGTCTATTTTCATTAATGAAGATCTGGTGTTTTGGTTATTTTTTGTATCTTTTTCTGATTGTCTGCTTTTTGAATAATGACAAAAAAGGGGAGAACACGTAAACTATTTTGATCCATAACACCTTACAAAAGGCTAAGCCTCAAACATCCTAAAACTCTGACAAATTTGTTTTAATGTTAAAAACATGATCAATATTTAACTCAGAGGGAGGGTCTTCTCTAAGAAACTCTCATAGAAAATTATGAGGGACCATCTCAACATATCTAAGGGGGTTTTCTATTACTTTCTGTCCTTTTGTTCTTAATCAAAATACAATCTTTTGTCATCATCAAAAAGGAGGAGTTTGTTAGAACAAGATTTTGATTCTATCTCTCTAGTAAAGTTTTAATGATAACAATTAATCTAAGAACAAAATATGATACCTACAAATTATTATATTCTATGTGCAAGACAGAAGTTCTGGCAAAGAGAAAATGTTCTAAAAGCTCAAATATCTTCTAAAAGTGAAGTTTCTAATTCAAAGAAGATCTGATCGAAAGTCTCTAGAAGATCTTATCAATTATGCAAGATCAACAACAATACTTAAACATATTCTGATATGGACTATGCAAGTTTTAATTCTCAAAATCAGGCACATTTATTAAAGAATCAGGAATAACGGCTGAAGACAAAGATCTTTATTTTTGGAAGGCTTTAATGGCATTTATCAAACAACCAAAAATAGCAAAAGATGTTTCCAACAGATCTATTCCTCCAAAACTATATAAAGGAACCACCTGAAGAATTTTGTCTCTCTCTCTCTCTCTCGCGCGATAACTTACGATCAAAATTCTCTTATACTCTTTCATTTGTAAAAAACTATCGCAGTAGTGATAATAGCTTATTAGAAGCCATCTCTTGTTACACTTTAAATTGAATTATTGAAATTTTCCTTGAGTGACTAAGCATAGTCAGTAGACTCAAGAAGACTTTGACAATAGGTCTTAGTGATTGTAATCCTTATTTGATTAGTGGATTAAGACCTCATTGAGAGAGGCGAAATCACCTTGGCGGATGGACTGGATGTAGTTTGAGTTCAAACGAACCAGGATAAATCAAAGTGTTATTTGTCTTTATTTTTAGAAAACCCAATTTTAGCCCCCATTCCTTGTGTTTTTCCGCCTTCACTCACGACGTTTGCCTTTAGGGCACGGAGTTTGCCATGGACCTCAAGAACCCAAAAAATTCGCCCACTAACAACATTGCTTTGAAGGCTTCTCCCACTTTCTACATTACTCATACATGATTTGGGGCAGTTAGTACTAAAAAATCCTCTTATAAATAGACCTTGAATTCACACTTTCAAGGCATCCAAGCATAGTTAGGCACAAATATTAGTCGTTAAAAGCTTCAATTTCTCACCTCGAGGGATTGTTGTAAAAATTAGTGTTAAGCTTGGTGTTTATTTTGAAGCAATTTTATATTCCAACATTTAATTTCCAACAAGGTTGTATTTCCTATACCAAATTAAAGACTCCGTTTGGAGCAAATTACGTTTAATTTTTAGGTTTAATTTACTTTCTCTTCTAATTATTTATTACTGCCATTGTTATTGTTTGAAGCTTTTGCATGCCATTTTTACTAAATTGCCTTTAATCTCGCTTAGTTGCTATTTTAATTCCCAAATTTATATGATATTAGTCTTATCTTACCATTTTAATTATCAATTTATATTTCATTGCTATTACTACTTCCATGAACATGTCAAGTATGTTTATTGTCATTGATATTCTATTTATATTTGTTCATGTATCTTATACGCTACCTTAAATCAAGAGAATCTAGAATGTGAGGATTGTCATGCCAACGGTACTCACATGAGTCATAACATTAAGTATGCATAACGAGAATTCTTTTTGGGTTTGAAAATTTTATTTTTAACACGTTTATGCGCATTGCGAAAGCAATGTCAAGAATAAATTTTAGAGTTCAGAGAAAGTGACACTTTTATTTTATTAAGAAATTTTTGGTTTTCAAAAATGGAGTTTAAGCGAAAAATTGTACATACGACATCAGACATTTTGCTGACTAAATTCGGTGTTGTATATGTGAAACAAGACAACACTTTCGAATTAACTATTTTTTACCAATGATAACTTTTGAAACTTAGTTCATTTAACTTTCAAAAACGGTATTAAAGACGTTAACACCACACCTCGAAAGGCGAAAGCTACCGGGAAAATTATCGATTCAAGATCTGGTAATGCACACGCTAGACTGGTGGGTGCAATACCTTTAATTTAAGTGTCATAGGTTAGAAAATCTTGTCTCATTACGACTACATACCTTGACTCTATAAGTACCGATAGTCGATAGAAATTACATTTCGGTTTCCTATTCTAAATAATTTTATTATTTTTCATATCATGTGACATCAAACCATTCACATAGCCTTAGATACACATCATGAGAATATATAATGATACCTGACACAACTATTTGTGGGATCAATAAATCTTTTATACTATAATTGATATTTTTCGTACACTTGCAGATAATATCAAGTTTTTGGCGTCGTTGTCGGGTAGCAATCATGAATATCGTATTATGTTATCACACCATATAGATTAAGGCACTCTTGTTTCAATTATTATAATCCTAGTTGGATAGATCACTCAAATTTTCTCTACAATTACCACTCCCATTATTTTGAGGAACCATAAGATTCCCATAAATCTGACCTCGAAATGTTAATGGAGAATTTCTTTACGATGCAAGCTCTCTCTATGATAGAATTTATGATGGAGAGCTTTGTGTTGACACAAACTCTAGTAAATGAAGAGTTTAGAAAACAATGTCTCTATAATAATGAAATCCTTAGGTAGCTAAACATTATGGTTGAGTCCCTTGTGACTCACAACAAGGAATTAAAACTCAAATCTCCATGCTTGAACTGACACCTCTAGGACCATTCCCTGAGAGACATACATATGTGGTAACAACCAGTAGTGAAAAACAAATTAAATATCCTAAGGAAAGTGATAATGAGGTTGAGAAGAATTCTGGTGAGAAAAAAGTAGAGATTGAGAAAAATCCACAGACACCGCCTGAAAGGGAGGTTGTATAAGAGGTAGAGAAGAAATCAACTTGTGTTCTTCCTCCTTTATACACCCATCAACTTCTTTCATGCAAAGGTTTATGAAAGCTAAGGCAGGGTCCCAAAGCAAAAGGTATGTGGAGGTATTGGAAAATATCCACACCAATGCACCTTTGTCTGAGGTCCTGCATAAAAAGAGAAAATTAGAGGACTATGAAACTAGGGAAATATTTAGTGTTAAGAGGGGAAGGTTATCCTTTGAGGTGGTGGATGAAAGAATTAAACTCAAACCTAAAAAGTTGATACTCGTAATAGAGCTATAACCACCCCCACAAGTTCAGAAGTATGAACCACTTAATAGAAGGAAGAAAAGAAAAGTTGAGGGATATGAGAGATTGATTTATAAGTGGCCGTGGAAACTGGAGATTATTAAGAGTTTGATCGAGGAATTATTCTTAAAAGAACCACCATGAATGCTTACACTCCTGAGTCGTCGAACTACCGACGTTAAAAGAAGCGTTGCGTGGGAGACAACCCATAGGGTTTTTTTAAGTTTCTATTTTTTATTTCTTTGAATTTGCATAAAATAAAGTGATGGATTTCTTGACTTGATCTTCTCACTAGGTTCTTCCTACCTCTCTTACACTTATTTCCTTACATTAAGGACAATGTAGTATTTAAGTGTAAGAGAGATGTTTACCACTTTTAATTACTTTTTATTTTTTTTCTCGGTATTTTGCTATTATGTTATTTTATGTCATTGTTGTTTTTTATGATGTAGCATAGTGTATCGGGTCATTGCACGTGTTGTCGGGTCATTTATGCGTGATTTTCAGTTTGTTGTTAACTTTACCTAAAAACTTGAGTACCGACAAAAAGTTTCAAATGATTCATGACATGACACATTCTGAAAGTATATAAGTTGCTTTAGAAGAACGACTATACTAAACATACTTTGAAAAACCTTGGCAAAATCGGTATTATCCCGACACTCTAAGCCTCCCAAATATGCATATCGATCTAAGTACCCATTGTACCTTGGTTTTATTTCCCCCTCAAAATAGTTTATCTATCTAGTCAGGTTCCATCCAAGGTCACACATTAAGTAGGTAGGTCAATGAAAATAAGCGTAGATTAAGATTAAAAGAGAAAAAATGGAATGTTGCATTTACTAAGTTAGGTGACCTTAACCCGGTCATTTAGCCAAACGATGATTGAACCTTAACGAACAATGCATTATCGTGCACAAAGTTGAAAATTTAGAAAAATGTTTAAAAATTCGCTAACCAGATTACCTACCATGTGTGCGACAATGATAAAGGTCCTTGATGTAATTATCTTGAATTAAAGAGGGGAAATTAAAACTGAATTATAGTGGCATGATTTCGATTGGTATGCATAGGAGGGAGACTTTTAGTGTTACTACAATATCCTTTTTGTTGTCGTTAGTACCTATCATCTTAACTTTAGTTGAAAAAATTTAGCAACCACGTACGACTAGAAATGATGTTGTGTCTAAGTAAGTGTCTTTACATCATTGTTTCATTTACACGGTTTTCATTTGTTATCAGCTTGCTTGAGGATAAACAAAGGTTCAAGTGTAAGGGAATTTGATAACCACAAAACACATCACATTTCTGACTCGATTCACTCGGAATTTTAGGTTATTTTGTTTTTTTATTATGTTATACTGGTATATTATGTTTCTTTCAGGTATTTAATAGGTGTGAGATTTTGTGTGCGAAAACAAAACAAAACGACAAAAATCAGAAGAAAATGCTAAGACTGTGATGTCATGGTGTTCGCCATGGCGCTTTCCATGATGTGGCAGCAAAGGGTGCCACCAGAAAAGATAAAAAATAGAATAGTCAATGTTTTGGCCTCGTGGCATTCGCCATGGATCTCAGGAATAAAGAAAATGCTTATGGCATTCACCATGGGGGCATGGTGTTTGCCATGGACCTTAAGAATCCAAAAATTCGCCCACTAACAAGATTACTTTGAAGGCTTCTCCCACTTTCTCCATTACTCATACATGATTTGGGGTAGTTAATACTAAAAAATCCTCCTATAAATAGACCTTGAACTCACACTTTCAAGGCATCCAAGCATAGTTAGACACATATATTAGTTCTTAAGAGCTCAATTTCTCACATCATGGGATTGTTGCAAAAAATAGTGTTAAACTTGGTGTTTATTTTGAAGCAAGTTTATATTCCATCATTTAGTTTTCAGTTAGATTTTATTTCATATACCGAATTAAAGACTCTGTTTGGAGCAATTTGCAGTTTAATTTTCAGGTTTAATTTATTTTCTCTTTCAATTATTTATTACTGCCATTGCTATTGTTTGAAGCGTTTACATGCCAATTTTACTAAACTGCCTTTAATATTACTTAGTTGTTTTTTAATTGTCAAATTTATATGATATTAATATTTTCTTATCATTTTAATTATTAATTTATATTCCGTTGCTATTACTACTTCCATGAACATGTGTAATTTGTTCACTGTTATTGATATTCTATTTATGCTTATTCATGTACCCATTATGCTAGCTTAAATTAAGAGAGTCCGGAATGTGAGGACCGTCATGCCGACATTACTCACATGAGTCATACCATTAAGTATGCATAACAAGAGTTATTTCTGGGTCTTAAAATTATGTTTTTAACACGTTTCTGTATATTGCGAAACCAATGTCAGTATGATTTTGGTCCCAATTCGGAAGAATTTGATCTTTATCTGTCTATTTTATTTTCAGGAATAAATCTTAGAGTTAATCGTAAGAGACTCTTTTATTTTATTAAGAAATTCCTGTTTTTCAAAAATGGAGTTTTAGCGGAAAATTGTACATGCGGCAACATGCGTTTTTCCGGTTAAAATCTGGTATTGTATATGCGAAAGTAAGGCAACACCTTCAAATTAACTATTTTTTTTACCAATTATAACTTTTTAAACTTAGTTCATTTAACTTTCCAAAAAGGGTTTGAAGATGCTAATACACCACCTTGGAAGGAAAAAGCTACCATGCAAAATATCGATCCAAGATGTGGTAATGCACATGATATACTAGTGTAGTACCTTTAATTTAAGTGTCATAGGTTAGAAAATATTGCCTCGTTACAACTACACACCTTGATTCTGTAAGTACCAGTGGTCGATGAAAATTACATTTCGGTCTCCTGTTCTAAATAATTATATTCTTTTTCCTACTCTGTGACATCAAATCATTCGCATAGTCTTAGATAAACACTATGAGAATAGATAACGATACTTGACACATCTCTCAGTGGGATCAATAAATCTTTTATACTATAATTGATATTTTTTATGCACTTGCATATTTTATCAAAGAGGTATAAGTTGACCAACAATTCTTCTGTATTGTGTTGGATCTGAAGTTGCTTTGCCCTTTAGGACTTCAGTTTTACTATTTGTCTGGGTTACATTTATTTATCATTTATTGCTTTCGTAATTGTGTCTCTTCTTGTTAGATCTTTGCATATATCTTATAATTGAGTGTAATGTTTTTTATATAGTATTTTGTATTAGATCGTGTTTTACATGCATAAATCAAACCTTTTTAGTAAAAGTCAACGCAATATGGTTTAATATAAATTAATTAATTATTTAGGTCCAAAAATTCATGAATGATTTGTTCCTATCATAATATCTTTAGATTCACTTTTACTCTAAAAATCAATTTGTAGAAATGTGATTTGAATCAAAGTTAAGCATGATTAGAATCAAACATGAATGTGAAAATTCAGATTCTGTCCAATTTGACTTGAATCACATATTACACTTGACTTGAATCACAATGTAAGTGTCGCGGCCGACTTAACAACTAAGAGTTGTCATCACATTTTTGGATAAAAATAGTGATAAATCTAAATTTCTAGGGTGGAGACCTTTGATTCGGAAGTCAGTTAAGTGAGAGGAAGGTGTTATGCACCCCTCACTTCTATTGTATCCAATATGATCTTTTCTAGGTTCCTAGGGTTTGTTTGTTTAAAATAAATCAAAGATAAATAAAAAAAATAAAACCAAAATTAAATCCTAATTTCACTCGCTAAGATTTGTACAAACTTTATGCCTACGTACTTTCAGTTTGAAGGATAAGTAGTTTGTATATCCCCTATCCCCTATATTGGTTGGTGTTTTTTATCCCCTTAATATTTTAGTTGTTATTATCCCTTAAATATAATTCTTAAATCCCGAGCAAAACCCCTTAAATCTATTGTAAAACACATTTAATATCCTTTATGAACCCCACAAATATCCTTAGTGAAACCCCTTCTAATATCCCTTAATAAAATTCTTAGATATAAATTATGTTTAAATAATCTTTTTTATTCCAAGATAAAATTTACTTTAAAATTATTTATCCAATTTAAATCCCAATAAATAAATAATTTAAGAAAATAAACCCCAAATAGTTTATTATTATAATGAATCCAAATTTATCAATTATAATAACAAATTATAATAACCCAAATTTATAGATTAAACCCAATTTTATCAAATATAAAAATAAAATATAATAAATCCCAAAGTATAGATTAAACCCGATTTTTTTTTAATTATAAAAATAAATTATAATAAATTCCAAATTATAAATTAAATCCAATTTTTTTTCCTAATAAAGTCAAATGAATAAATAAAATAAACCCACATTTACTTTAATGAACCCAAAATTATAAACACGCGTTATTTAATTATAAATAAATCCAAAATAGAAATTAAATCCCAAAATCTAAATTAAACCAAAAAAATTATATAAATAAACCCCTACTTTATAATAAACCAAAATCAAAATTTATTAATTATAAACATAAATAAATTTATAATAACCCCAAATTAGTTCATTATTAAAATAAATTTGTAATAAATCCCAAATTATTATTTATAAATTAAGTCCAAATGTATATAAATACACCCCAAACAAATAAATCCTATTTGTAAACTCATTTTATAAATAAATAAATAATCCCCAAAAATTATGAATAACCCTAAATTAGTAATTATAAAATTGAGAAAGTCCCTAATTCACAGAACAAAACAAAAATATTGAGATAACACTTTTAATCCCAAGTTTTAACTAATATATATCAATTCCTAAATTGATGAGTAAAGTATTTTATATTATCAACTCTCAAATCTCTGAACTACAATCGTGATTATATATATTGATATATTAATCCCTTAATCTTGGAATATTAAATTGAAATTACACATTAATTTTAATTAATTACTTTAAACTCTAATCCTAACAATTTTATCCCTATTTAATTATATCCCTAATTATATTATTTATATATTTTTTATAATATTTTTATTGTTTTTTGATTTTATAAACTGAGCACAAATGAAATTTAAATCGTCAACTAAATTAAAAACTTAGATATAGTCTTAATAGACTTTAAATTAAATTATAAAGATAATTAATAGTAATAAATAATATTAAAAAAACAATCTAATGAATTGGGGGAGGCGCCACCTCTCTAGTTCTTCGTTCTTTCCTTTCTTTTTTAAAGAAAAATTGAAAAGAATAAACAAATAAACATGAAAATAATGTTTTTAAAAAAACCTTTTCTATTTTTTAGCACATCAATACCACATTCTCTCTCTGCGTTAACCATTTTCTATTTTTTTTAATGGTTTATGTTTGAAATTGTGATGGTGTAACATCCATGTTAATGGAAAATTGTGGTTTATGATTATGATTTAGAATTTGTGAATTCATCTTAGATCAGTTTATTAGTTTTGGTTATAGATTTTTAAAACAAACTATTTCCATCGAATAGTTTAAAATAAATTGTAATAATTTTAAATATATTTAGTTATAGGTAAATTTCATATTTCCCTATATAAATATTCGTATTTTTTTTAGTTAGTTGGACATGTTACTTTGAAAAATAGACTCATGGAATTAAAAGGATTTTTTATTTATTTTTATTTATAGTGTTAATTTAAAAAGAAAAGAATTGATTTAAATTAGTAAATCGTTACATATATTTTTTATTGGAAATATTTTATCTAAAACTCAATAGCAACTCATTTTAACAAGGTTAAATACATTATATCCCCCTGTATTTAGGGCGTGTTTTGTGTTTCCACCTCTTAAGTTTTTTTTTTAAACACACCCTCATAAAATCCAGAATTAAAATTCACCACAACCTTTTACTTGGTGAATTGACTTGGAGGTGAGTTGGATTTTCACATGTGTCAGCTTTGTTTTATTAATTAGGTATTATAAATTGAGAAAGGAATTAGGGTTCCTATGTTGCGAATTCCACCCCTTCTTCGCATTCTTCGCATTCATCTCTTCTTCGTCTTCAGTTGTTGTTACGTTTTATTCAACATCTTTCGTCTTCATCCCTTCTTCGTATTCATTCCTTTCGTAAAAATATCTTATGCTAGCAGTGTGAATTCGGCTCAGATAGAGGTATTCCCAAATGTGAGTGTGATAGAGCGATGAAGATGTGAGTATCAAACACACTACAAAATCGCAAAAGGAAATTCTGGAAATGCCGCAACTCTGGTGTAAGTTTGATATGGTGTTTGTTATTATTATGAAGAAGTGTATTTTTTTTTGTCCATTCTAAGTTGTTGTGTAAATTTGTTATTGTAGGATGGGATCGGATGTGATTTATTCCTATGGGATGATGAAATAGTGGACTCATTGAAAAGGACAAGCTGCAACAAATGTGAGCTACTAGAAAGGGACTGTGAAAGACTGACAAAGAAAGTTAAGAAGTTGAAGATGAAGCTTGAAGATAATCTAAGGATTCAAAAGAATTTGAAGATAACATTACTTTTGTTTTCAGTCATTAGTGCAGTGTACTGTATTTTAGTTTAGTTTAGTGCATTGTTGTTTAATATACTTTAGTTTTGTAATCTGTCATTTTGTGTTATACTGATTGAATCAATGTTAATGAAAATTGGTTTGTTTTACTCAATTTTGTTTTTACAGTAGTTTATGTTTTTACATAATTGTGTATCAAAAGATAATTGTATCAAAAGATAGTTGTATCAAAAGATAATTATATCAAAAGCCTGATGTCATAAATAGCATAATTGTATCAAAACACTATCATACATAACATAATTGTACCAAAATATAATTGTACCAAAAGAGTGTCATAAGACTTGTTCCTATTAGACTAGTACCGCTAAAAAGACTGTCACACAAAACATAAACTTAAGTTACAAAAGACTGGTACACATAACTTAAAACATTCTACAGATCCTTAATGGATTTCTTCTTCTGAGTCTTTTTTGGAACCTTGGTGGAAACCAAGGCCTGTAAAAGGTTTTGGTTTCTTAAACCAATTCTCCTTAATTCTCTCACTTGATATTTTTCTCAATGGTTTTACTTCCTTCTTCACTATACTCTTGCCCTTGTTCATACTGCTTGTTGTTTTTACAGTGGAAGTGATGTCTGGTAGGCTTGTTAACATGTCATCAATAATGTCCCCAAACAAAGAGGCTTGACTTTGAGTAGGCACTTCAGTTTGACTTGGCACTTCAGTTTGACTTGGAACTTTAGTTGGCACTTCACTTTGATTGGGAACTTCAGATGGCAGTTTAGTTTTCACTTTAGTTGGAAATTCACTCTGAGTTGGCACCGCAGTTTGAGTTTGAGCTGGACTAGTCTTTTTCTGCATTACACATACAAAAGACATTCAGTTATTTGCATACTTTACCTTAATTAACAAAATGTAGGAAATACCAATAACATACCTTCCTTTTCAAGGCTCTGGGATCCTATTTTTTTACTCTTGCAGGACTTTATGTTATGCCCTATCTTGTCACACCTGGTGCACCTATAAGATACACCAGGTAGCCTCCTCCTGGCACCCTCTTCTCCAGACTCTCTAATTCTTAACTTTCGAGGTCTACCTGGTCCCTTTTTATATTTAGGAGGAAATAGCTCCTCACTCTCAACTTCAGGCCACATTTCCATCCCATTTATGAGGCTAACAGCATAGCCATAGCATATGGCATACTTTTCCCTACTATAACAGTCATGAACAAAATTATTTGGGTTCTGCTGCCTGAAACCCAATGCAGCCACAACATGCCTACATGGGATGTAAACCAATTCCCAAAGGTTGCAGCTGCAAGACCTATTAGCAAAGTCTATTATGAATTTTTGTCTATTGTATGCATGAGTCACCTAAAATTTTTCATCCTTTGCCCAAGTTGGTAACCATTGGCCACTCATAGCAACCTCACCATCTAATCTCTTCATTGGAATGTGCATAATTCTGTGGGGCCACTTATCAAGTTTCAAACTAGAGTTGTTCCACCTATTCATAAGGTATCTTCTAATCCATTCGCACATAGTTAAGATAGGCTTGTCTCTTGCAATCAGAATTGTTGCATTGAAAGACTCAAAAATATTGTTCATTAAAACATCACATCTAGGGTAGAAGCTAAAGGCATGCTTACACCAGGATTTAGTAGGGATTTCCATTAGCCATGACCATGCTTTGAGATCCACAACCTTCAACTCATTCATTTTTTGCAGCCATGCTTGATGGTATGTAGCCTTGGCTGCTCCCATCATTAAGTCTCTTATGAGGGCTCCTCCTCCAAACTTGGTCTTAAAATTGGCATACAAGTGTCTCAAGCATCTCTTGTGCTCAATTCTTCCAAATATTTCTTCAAAAACTGCAACCAAACCCTGATAACAAACACACCAAATACAACAAAATAACATATAAATCAAACATAACATATAAAGCAAAACAACATATCAAGCAAATACAACAATTACCTTCTACTGATCTGAAATAAAGACAAATTTATTGTTTGTACCAACATCTTCCATTAGAAGCTGAATAAACCACCTCCAGGATTAACTTTACGCAACTCAGCGACATACCTCCACAGATTTGCATATTCTCTATCTGCATCCCCTTCTATTATTTTCCTTGAAATAAGCTTAGATTTCCATGCCCTTGCAACAATTATCCCAACTCCATAATTCTGCCTCATATCTTGGATAATGTCACAAATTCTGACTCTTTCTGAAGATCTCATTTTCTTCACCACAACTTTTACAATCCACCTAGAATTAGTTGTCTTATTGTCCCAAATCCCAACACAACTATGGGTGTCTTTTATAGTCTTTATGGCAAAGGTGTGCTTATGGCCCACCTTGGAGCAAAGCATTAAAAAACCATACTTTTTTTGCATTCAACCCTCACTTTATACCCCTCATTTTTTACAAAGTTAATTTCCCTCCCATTTAGTATGGTCCACTCACGAATGGCCTCTCTAAAATCATCTTGGGAGTTGAACTCCATTCCTCACATAAATTTAAAATCCTTATTAAACTCCTCTTTCTTGAACCTTTCAAACCTAGGCTCTTTTTCATCTCCTGATTCATCAAGATCAGAACTCAAGAGGTCTTCACTAATATACTCATCATCATCATCTATTTTCTTCCTTCCAGAAGTTAGAAACCCAGCTACTATTGGCCCTTCGTTAACTGGCTTGTAGACATCAATATCATCAAATCCAACATCCGTAGCAGTTGTTCTCTCTATCTCACTATCATAAAAATCATCACTATTATCTACTTCAGAAATTTCACTAACTAATTCGTCATTAATACACCTAAGAGCAATTCTACTACCTAATTGATCGTGCTCGACACATATTTCCCCATCAACTTTCATACCACAAGCATAGGCAGCCAAGTCGTATGCATCATCATCATCATTCCTAAGTTGAAAAAAAGTGGGACAAATATCTGGAATTTAGTCCACAACCCATAAGAACCTACTTCGTAACCCCACCCGTTAACAATATCACAAATATGAGAAAGAGAAAACTTATCTACGTCCTCATTTGAAATCAATGTCGAAACCCCTCCCCTATATATCATATCTCCATCACTGAGCTTCACAAATTCTCCTCCATGTCTATAAATAACGTCAAATAGTGGAGAAGGACGCGAAGAAAAAAAAACAGTGTAAGCAACAAAACCCAACAATGTAGATGATTTAAGCATAGAAGAACGAAGTCACCACTAACCTTTGTACTTTCGTCCGGAGCTTCACCTGTTTCTGCCATGAATGTTCGTCTGCAAATCGCGCTTGCTTGCTAACAATGGAAAACCCTAATTTCAATTTCAAGGGGGCTAAGAGGAATTTATTTGGTAACTTTGAATAGATAAATACAATAGCCACGTCACATCCAGCTCAACAATAACATGGAAGACCACGTCACCTCCAGGTCAACCCACCAAGTAAAAGGGTGTGGTGAATTTTAATTCTGGGTTTTATGAGGGTGTGTTTAAAAAAATACTTAAGGGGTGGAAACACAAAACACGCCCTAAACACAGGGGGTATAATGTATTTAACCCTTTTAACAATACACAAATTGCACAAATGGATTAAAACAAACAGATCCAATAATAACAATTATATAATGATAGTTCGACAATACCAACTTGGAATGCCATGATCTACTTAAGTTGCTTCCTCCATTCTTTTCTTTATGTTCCTCGTGATCTTCTTCTTTTCGATCTCCCTTTCCTCCCTTTGATATTTTCTTGATCAGGTAATGATGGAGATTTTTAGAGTTTATTTGTTGTTGTTCTTCAATGTGAAGAATAACGACTTTTAGGGTTTGAATATGTAAATAGTGGGTGAGAAAAATAGGAAAGAAATATTGTATATTTATAATGTTGAAATTAGGTCAACAAATTTGGAAAGAAAATTTCATGATAAAAAATATTTAAAATAGAAAGAAAGATTATTTGATTCTTACTAGAAATAGAATGAATCAGATAAAAAAATTCAATTTGATTGACTTTGACAAAAAGTAATATAAAAAATCATCATATATATTTTTTGATAATTTTTTACTTTTTTTGATAAAAAAATACATGAAATAATTTAAAAATAATTATTTAAAAAATGCCTAAAATAGAAAAACAAAAATTAAATTTAAATAATATAAAAAAAATACAATTTTGTAATTTTTTATGAATAAAAGTTAAAAATAAAGTTAGAAATAATAAAAAACACTAAAAATAAGAAATATAAGATTTTTTATGCTTATAAGCCTTACATATGCTCTCTTACCAATTTTGCCATTTTATTTATTTGAAATAAAGTGGCATTAGAAACATATGGAAGGTGGTCAAAATTTAGGGTACGATAGTTGCCCCTATTTAATCAGTTTCGAATCAGACTGATGATGTCGACGAGCCATCCTCCTTCTGAGGAGGAGACAATTAAATATAAGAAGACCCCAAATTTTGATGAAAACTGTAACACCCCACTTTTCCCAATTTAAAAATAATAGTTTACTACAATAAAATCAGAGTTCTAAAGTGGAATGCTATGTTTTCAACAATAATAAACAACAATAATTATACAATGTGACTCAGCACGACACAATGCATGTGGTACCAAATTTTGTTCATTCAATTGAACACCGATAATCACATACGCCTATCCGACAATGATTATCCCACCATTCTCCATTACGGAGTACGGATGATCGTATTCCCCCATCAAGCACGATCATCCCAACATTAATACAACAATTAATGCAAGATATTCAAATGCATTATGCATACACATGTATAATTGACCATATTATACATCTACACGATCCATCCGATCAATATACAATGATAGTTCCACATAAATCACCAATAATAACCTCACGCGATTTAATTAATTATTCAACTAACTAAATTCACCCAAATTCCATTATTATTTCATTTCTTGATGTTAATCCTCAATTAAATATATCTTAAGGTCCATATCAATACTTTACTCCAAAAGAATCAACCACGCATGCGAAATTGGGACAGAAGTCACAAAAATAACATTTTTCCTCACCTCTGCTGGTGTTACGCATAATGCCTAGTGTGTTACGTGTAATGCCCAGACCTGTTACTAAAAATTGTGTAACATTACAGTGTTACGTGTAATGCCTGATGTGTTATGCGTAATGCCTAGAGTGTTACTCATAATGCCCATATTTGTTACTAAATATTGTTTTCCCCCACCAGTCCAGATTTTGCTACGGGTTTCATATTTTTCCACTCCAATTCAGGCCTAAACTTGTTTCTACATTAATTTTACACTCCTAATTCTCTCATTATTTCATCTAAATTACTAATTCAATTTCATATTCGTTCTAGATCCAGATTCGCAACATTTATTTCTACAACAACAAGATCTACATAACAATGCATACACCAGAACAATAACAACAATATTTCATTAGAAATTCATCAAGATCAGATAGTCATATTCATAAATTCGTAACAAAGATCATACATGTACAGATTCAACACAGAACCACATAATAACATAAAAATCCTATGAGGGAAGGAAACCCTCACTACCCATCATGTTAAATCACCTAATTTTGAATCCTTTCTCCCCCCTTACCTCGAATTCAGATGAAAAATCCTGCGAATTTCCTCAAAGATGGGTGCCCTAGATGTTCTTCCTCCTTCATAGCCTCTTTGGTTCTTCCACAAAAATTATACGACTAATTCATCCACTAATTTTCTATTTTTACTAATTCAATACTAAACCCTCATCTTGATATTTTACTAAACCGTCCCTTATTTTAATTAAATCCAAATAGTAATATTAACTTTAATTCTAATATTACTAATATTATTTCATAAAGGTAATAATAATAATAATAAAAATAGTAATTAAATAGTCATATCATTATTCGCACACCCGCTATTACTAAGCGCACCCCGATTCTACCCGTCCCACTAGGACACAACTCCAAAATGACAAAATATACGCCTTAAACAAGGCCAACATAACACCAAAAATACCCGACAATTAAATATAAAAAAATGGGGTGTTACAAAAATAACCCATGACTTTGGAGCATATCAAATCCTGGTACCCTAGTTACTTCAATATCCCGGTAGAATTCTTGTAACCCAACTTAGTTAGATAAAAATCCTGAAGGAATCTCATATGGCAATTCCAACTTAAAATGCTTTGATAAACCTCAATAAAATCCCTCATGACTGATATTCACTGAACTTGTCTGATGAGAACCCCGATGGAACCCCTTGATGTCAACTTTTGACTAAATAATCCTGGTGAAACCCCTTATAGAACCCTTATCAATTCCTGATAAAAAGAACCCCTGAATCTCTTTCAACCATTCTAGGTGAACATTGTCTATGATTCATTTTATCCTCTAATCATGTTGTTGGAATATGGTAGGACTTTAGTGATACCTTGAACATTCTGGATATAAACCCTTGAATAGAATCTCTTAACTCCAAATTAGGACCCCATATACAACCACTTTGAATAAAACATCTGGTAGAACCCCATATAACCCTTCGGATAAGAAATCCGATAAAAAAAATTCTTGAACCCTTGATAAACCCATGATATAACACCTTTTGAGTAATATATAGTAGAACTCTTTTTGATAAAAAAATCCCTTAGTAAAAACCCCTTAGTAAAATTCTTTTGGTATATTCCTTTGATAGATTTCGTTGATGGAATACAGTGCAATCCCTTGAGAAAATTCCAATAGAACCCTTATTGATCAAATCCCTTAAAATTATTTGACGAATCTTGACAAACCCTTGATAAACCTTTGATAAAAACCCTTGATAAAAACACTTTCGGTAAATCCATTGTTGAATACATTATATAATCCTTTTGACAGATTCCGTTGGTGGAATCTGGTGTAACCCCTAAATAACATCCTTAGATGATAATACCTTGATATAATTCTGGTAAAAGCTCCCTGATAAAATCTAATAGAATTCCTTTTGGATAAAAATCCCCTGATAGAAGCCCTTGGATAAAACTTTGTTAGAACCCCCTTGGAAAAAATTCTATAGAACCCTTTTTGAATAAAACTCCCTTGATTAAATCTCTTTGATATAAATCTGGTAGAACCCCCTTGACAAAATTCCGATAGAACCTCTTTTGGATAAGCATCCCTTGGTAAAACCCATTTGACAAAAATCTAGTAGAATCCCCCTTGAGAAAACTCCGATAGACTGCATTAGATAAAAATCCATTTTATAAAATCCTTAAAATTCTTTGAGAACCCGTGATGGACCTTTGATAAAACCTATAATGAAACCCCTTTGGTAAATCCCTGATGAAATCATGTTTTGATAAGTCCTAAATCAAACCCTTAAAAAATCTTGATGCAATCCTTTAGATAAATCCCTTAATGAAAACCCTTTTGATTGAAACCCATTAATAAACTCACTTTGATAAAATTCCTCTATAAAATCCCTTGATGGAATTTTTGATGAAAATCTCGTAGTAAAATTTTGGTAGAACCGGAACCCCTTGGATAAGATTTCAGATAAAAATCCTTTTTGACAAAATCCCTTGATAGAAAATCCCTCGATAAGACCCCGATGAAACATTTTAATAAAACCCTTTGATAAAACCCGAATGAATAATCATGATAAGACATTGGTGAACCCTTTAATAACATCCTGATATATCCCCTAAAAGAAATAATCTGGTAAATCCCCTTTAAAAAATCCTGATTAAAACCTCTTGATAAATCCCTTGGATAAGAATCCGGCAGAACCCCTCGATACAATTTTGATGAAATCCCCTTGGTTAAAATCCCTTGATATAACCCCTTATTTGGATAAAAATCCGGTAAGACTCCTAGATGATTATTTTTGTTGAATCCCTTGATGAGACTCGTGATAAAATCCCTTTGATAAAAGCTATTAATGATAAAACCTTGGTGAAACCCCTTAATAAAATTCTTTGATCAAATCCCCTTGATAAGATCTTCTTGATGAAATACCTTGATAACATTCCTTAGTTGAATTCCTTGACAAAACCCCTAATGAAACCCCATTTGACAAATCCCACTGATAAACTCCCTTTGATGAATCCCTCGGTATAACCCCTTGATAAATCCATTTCGGTGAATCCCTTGGAAAAATCCTGATGAAATCCATTTTTTAAAAAAAAATCCTAATGAAATCCTTTTGATAATTTCCATTGATGAAACCCCTTTTGATAAAACCTACTGATGAAACCCTTTTTGATAAAACCCATTGATGAAATATGGTGAAACCCCTTGATGAAATCCTTTGATGACAATCCCGATAAACTCCCTTGGCAAAATTATAGTGGAACTCTTTGATAGGAAATTCTAGTGAACCCTTTGATAAATCCCTGATGAAACCCCTTAATACCATTGTTGAAACTTCTTGATAAGACCCTGTTGAACCCTTAGATGAGGCTTTTAAACCAAACCCTTAGACGAATCCTTTAACTCAAGCCCTTAGACAGATCTTTTAACTCAAGCCCTTAGATGAATCCTTTAACTCAAGCCCTTAGATGAATCCTTTAAATAAAACCCTTAGACGAATCCTTTAAATCAAACCCTTAGATGAATCCTTTAAATCAAACCCTTAGATGAATCCTTTAACTCAAACCCTTAGAAGAATCCTTTGACTCAAGCCCTTAGATGAATCCTTTGAATAAAACCCTTATATAAAACCTTAGTGGAATCCCTCTATTAATTTTTTTATGAGAACACCTAATGGAAACTTTTGATAAAAATCCTTAATGTAACCCTGGGGAAGGCCAATAAGCATTCCTACTTAAGAATTATACTAGTGTAGCTCAGGATTTGACTTCTATGAGCGCTCATAAATCCTATGTGATGTATGTATGTTCATGTATGCATGTGATGTTATGTTATATATGCATGATTAGGTACTAGAGCATAGCTACATAATGCATGGCAATGATTTGATTATTCCCACGAGTGCTTTTATGGTGAGCAAAACAAGACTATTTTTCAAAAAATGGTAATGGGTATTAAGCTAGCATGATCTCCCAATACTTATTTTGACCTTGACAATTGTTGATGAAGGAAAGAGCTTACATGTGTATCTCGAAAATAATGAGAGGTCTTGCCCCCGTAGTATCCCACGGTTTCCCTAGTCTATTGGGTTTTCTAAGTGATCCACCTTAATATGCGCTTTGAAGCATCTTGACTATACCATGCCCTTAAGACGTCTTGCCACTTTATTAGCCTTGAAGAGATTCTCTATTTAACCCTTATAACGATATGCCCTAGATGAAACCTTGTTTTGGAGCGGGTTTCTTTGATTAATCCTTGTAGCAGTCTGTCCCATATTAGTTATGCTTCGGAGGGTATTGCCCTTGATTGATTGAGCTTTGAAAGGTACACCTGAAAAGGAACTTAGATCCAACCTTGTCTTAATACGACATTGAGATGAACTACCCCAATATTTGAATGTTAGGAAGTATGCCTCAGATACTTGAGGTCTAGAGGAATTGTATGAAAGGTCTTGGGTTCCACAATGCGGCAATATGCCCTTTATATTACTTGCCCCAGTATTTAAATATTTGAAAAGTATGTCCCTAATTAAATGACTTATGGAGTGATTGGCCACCCTGCACCCTTGTGTTGGTATGCCCCAGTATGAACCTCTTGAAAAGATCTATCCCTTAGAGTCATGGAGGCATTTTGACATTGGTGTGTCAAATTTTGCGATGCTTTTCCCTAGTGAGCTGGATCTTCATATGATGTGCTCCTAGGATCATAAGGATTTTCCTCTTAATTAGAATGATTCCTTGATAATTTTCCCATAGTTATAAGGGTCTTGAATCGAAATGCCCTTGATTAAACCCTTGTTGATATTCCTTCAATGCTAAGTATTGATTTGCATGTAAAATTATTCCCTTTGAAAAGTAATTAAAAGTCCATGTTCATGCAAGTTTTCAAAATCGAGAATTTATAAGAGGTGTATGGTAGATGATATCCGGCCACAAGGTTAGCGCGAATGAAGATGGGAAAATTATGATTTAATAAACCTTCGGATATGGAGTCAGTTTAACAACTACTTTGTCTAGTATGCTTTTATAGTGTCCCTAGCTTCAATTAGGACTTTTGTATGTTATAACATGGTCTGGTTCACGGTTTATGAAACAAAAAATATAAGGCTCAAAATTTTAAATTTAACCCTCCCCATTTTCCTTGATGTTCTCCATTCCTAAATCCAATAAACCCAACAAATGCATTCATCCCGTAAAAGAATCTTTTTTAGTCATGGTGACAATGGTTTAAACCCTTGATGAGATCTTTGAGATGACAATCACTCACTTTTGTTTATAAGTTTGTTCAATTTTTTTCCTTTTTCTTTACTTTTAATCCCTTATTTTTGTATGGACCAATTCTTTTGAATTTGTGGTCTATCGGGATACCCTAATTTTTGCCAAAGTCAAAGTCAACTTTTTTTTTTCTTTTTTTTTGACTTAGCGGGCTTTTTCCTCTTTTTTTAAACAATCCTTGAGTGATTTTTTTGATCCCGAAAGTTGTGAATGCCATGTTAGCTATTGTGAGTTTTTATCCCTTTTGCTTCCTCAATGTTGAATGGAAGGAAAGAGACATTGTGAGTTTTATTGCTTCATTGCTTCCTCAACCTTCAATGATGTATGCAAGGAAGAATATGAGCTTAAATCATTATCCGTGTGATTAGATGTATCGAATCTCTTGCATTATGATGCATTATTGAATTAATTGAAATCTACCCTTCCCCTGGTTAAGATTAAGGTTTTTTTAATAGAAAAAACATCGATTTCTGGCTCGAGGGGGTTGACTACGGATTATCTCATTATTTCTCCAGTGTTTAGGGATTGAAACGATGCCTTACATTGTCAGCCAAGTCTTACTATTAAATCATACATCATCAAATTAGTTTGTTTTAAAATTACCTCATTTTCCTCCTAAGTTTGTCAATAAGTGAGAAGTGAAAAGAGAAGGTGTGATTTTTTTTTATTTCCATGACGACATAAGAATGAATGAAAACAAATGGATTGATCCCAAAAACATGCATGCTCATTTTATTAAAATTATTTCTCAAATGGTACAACTTCTAAATACAAGAAACACTTAGCAAAAAAGAAATTACAACTGGAAATGATAACGTCCATTGATCCTAGGGGTGAGTTTCGTTGTTGATCCATTGTCTTTAGCGGGTGATTTTTGACGTTCTTCCATTTGTAGAGATAAGAGGCGACCTTTAACCAAAGAGACTCCTTCTTTGAAATTCAACTACAGGTCTTGTGCTTTGGGTACATATCTTGTAGGGTTTGATTAGGATCAAGTAATTACAGTTTTACTAAGGCACATCCGAGTAAGTCAATAGACATTGGTATAGGATCCAGTTCCCTTCCAAGCTCCCTTTGTTATGATAGATGAAACCTATGAGGTTGTTGCTGAAGTAGATATTGTGACAAACTCTGTTGCTGAGGCATCATTTAGGATTGTTGTATTTAAGACATTCGGTAGGCCTCTGGCTGGCATGGTGAAGGGTTGCTTCTTGAGATATCCTTTAAGTTCCTTTTGTGAGTGTCTGGAAACCTCTTAGCTCTTGATAAGGGCGAAAACGGAAAGGCTATGTGAATGTATCTGTATATATGCAAATGCATGGGTATGCAAACAAACTTTTTTGGTCGGAATCTTAAGCATTTGTCCGTTGTAAGCCATGTTAAGGATGAGTAGAATTCCGAAATATTTTATTAATCCTTGCAAAGAGAAAATACTAAGGGTCAAAACCCTATTCATTGAATCCAATCGTGGGACGTAACCCTTTATAATTTTTGAAGAAAAACCAGTCTCCTTTAACTTTGCTTTTTATTTTTTTGAGAATTATTTAGGATTCCTTAAAAATGCAAAATTTTCATGAAGATGATGAAATGATGATGATGATGTTTTTATTAATTTTTTTTATGGTTTTGCTGGGGTAACCTGTAAGCATGAACTAGCTTGGGTGGGTCTCTATATTAGGATAGTTCTAAAGTTTTACTACCCAATCCCCTCACATGTAGGATATATGGTTTTGAATAGCCATAGAGTTTAGGATTATACCCTTGTATTACCATGAGAAGGAGCAAGCCTTCTTATGGTAATCCTTCGGGATAAGTCCAACTTAGGCAGGAACCTAATAACGACCCAATTGGGGGTGAATACACAAGGTTATCAAAGGTAGGGTTTCTAGGTTCCCATAGTCATGGATCAACTACCAAGTCATCTTCCTCCGTCAAAGGTTAACCTTAACGGGGATGCGCCCATTGAAGGATCTATTCCGAGTGTGGTCTCTAAGCATTATTGAGATATAAACCTCATCAAAGTCACTTTCGTTCCACATCCTAATATCTAGGGTTATACTCAAGCTTGGGTTTTAGTTTCACAATTTAATGACACAATCCATGCATGATAAGAAAATATGATAATAACAATATAATAATATGAAATAATATTCAAATAAAATATATAAATAAAACAAAAGAAATAACATCCAAATAAATATATAAATAAAATAATAGAAAATAAATCCAATAATAAAAAATAAATAAATAAATAAAATCCAACAAACAAAAAACCCTAAAAATCCTAAACTAGGATTGACTTTCTAAGTATCCCCGGCAGAGTCGTCAGTTGTCGCGACCGACTTAAAAACTAAGAGTCGTCATCACATTTTTTGCTAAAAATAGTGATAAACCTAAATTCCTAGGGTAGAGACATTCGATTCGGAAGACAGTTAAGTGGGAGGAAAATGTTAGACACCCCTTACTTCTATTGTATCCAATCGGATACTTTTTAGGTTCATATGGTTTGTTTGTATAAAATAAATCAAAGATAAATAAAATAAAAGAAAACCAAAATTAAATCCTGATTTCATTCGCAAATGTTTGTACAAATCTTATGCCTACGTACCTTCAGTTTGAAGGATCATAGCGCTATAGTTCGTATACCCCCTATCCCCTATATTAGTTGATGTATTTTATCCCCTTAATATTTTAGTTGTTATTATCCCTTAAATATAATTCTTAAATCCCGAGCAAAACCCCTTAAGTCTATTGTAAAACCCCTTTAATATCCTTTATGAAACCCCATAAATATCTTTAGTGAAACCCCTTATAATATCCCTTAATAAAATTCTTAGATGCAAATTATATTTAAATAATCTTTTTTATTCCAAGATAAAATTTACTTTTAAATTAACTATCCAATTTAAATCTCAATCATAGTAAATAAATAATTTAAGAAAATAAACCCCAAAATAGTTCATTATTATAATGAATCCAAATTTATCAATTATAATAACAAATTATAATAATCCAAAATTATAGATTAAACCCAATTTTATCAAATATAAAAATAAATTATAATAAATCCCAAATTATAGATTAAACCCAATTTTTTTTTAATTATAAAAATAAATTCCAAATTATAAATTAAATCCATTTTTTTCCTAATAAAGTCTAATGAATAAATAAAATAAACCCACATTTACTTTAATGAACCCAAAATTATAAACCCACATTATTTAATTATAGATAAATCCAAAAATAAAAATTAAATCCCAAAATATAAATTATCCCAAAAAAATTATATAAATAAACCCCTACTTTATAATAACCCAAAATCAAAATTTATTAATTATAAACATAATTAAATTTATAATAACCCCAAATTAGTTCATTATTAAAATAAATTTGTAATAAATCCCAAATTATGATTTTTAAATTAAGTTCAAATGTATTATAAATACATCCCAAACAAATAAAGCCTATTTATAAACTCACTTTATAAAATATATAAATAATCCCCAAAAATTATGAATAACCCAGAGTTAGTGATTATAAAATTGAGAAAGTCCCTAATTCAAAAAAAAATAAAAAATTAGTTAACTCTTTTAATCCCAAGTTTTAACTAATATATATTAATTCCTAAATTGATGAGTAGAGTATTTTGTATTATCAACTCTCAGTCTTTACAATCCTGGTTATATATATTGATATATTAATCCCTTAATCTTTGAAATATTAAATTGAAATTACACATTAATTTTAATTAATTAATTTAAACTCTAATCCTAACAATTTTATCCCTATTTAATTATATCCCTAATTATATTCTTTATATTTTTAATAATCTTTTTGTTGTTTTTTTATTGAATAAACTGAGCACAAATGAAATTTAAATCGTCAACTAAATTAAAAACTTAGATATGGTCTCAATAGACTTTAATTTAAATTATAAAGATAATTAATAGTAATAAATAATTAAGAAAAACAACCTAATGAATTGGGGGAGGCGCCACGTCTCTAGTTTTTCGTTCCTTTCCATTTTTTAAAAAAGAAAAATTGAAAAGAATAAACAAATAAACACGAAAATAATGTTTAAAATAAAACCTTTTCTATTTTTTACCACATCCTGACACCAATACCACATTCTCTCCGCGTTAACCATTTTCTATTTTTTTAATGGTTTATGTTTGAAATTGTGATGGTGTAAAATAAATTGTAATAATTTTAAATATATTTAGTTATAGGTAAATTTCATATTTTCCTATATAAATATTCGTATTTTTTTTAGTTAGTTGGATCATGTTACTTTGAAAAACAGGCTCATGCTATTAAAGAGATTTTTATTTATTTATATTTATAGTGCTAATTTAAAAAAGAAAAGAATTAATTTAAATTAGTAAATTGTTACATATATTTTATATTGAAAATATTTTGTCTAAAACTCAATAGCAACCCATTTTAACGATACACAAATTGCACAAATGAATTAAAACAAATATATCCAATAATAACAATTATACAATGATAGTTCGACAATACCAACCTAGAATATCGTGATCATGTAATGATGGAGGTTTTTTAGGATTTATTTGTTATTGTTCTTCAATGTGAAGAACAACAACTTTTAGAGTTTGAATATGTGAATAGTTGGTGAAAAAAATAGGAGAGAAATATTGTCTATTTATAATGTTGAAATTAGGTGAACAAATTTGGAAAGAAATTTCATGATAAAAAAATATTTAAAACAGAAAGAAAAATTATTTGATTTGAACTAGAGACCTTGAGCTTGTAAGCCTTACATATGGTCTCTTACCAAATTTTCCATATGATTTATTAGAAATAAAGTGGCATTAGAAACATATGGAAGGTGGTCAAAATTTAGGGTACGACAGTAAGATCTGAGTTATTTGTTTATTTTGTCCAGTTTAATTCGAATTAGAAAATACACTTGATTCTAATCAAAGTGTAAAATTTGAATTATCTATTGATTTTGTCCAATTTGATTTGAATCAGAGAATACACTTAATTTGAATTAAAGTGTAAATTATGACTAATCTTTTGATTTTGTTCAGGATTCAAATCATGGTACTATTTGATTCGAATCAAGATTTACACTTGATTCAAATCAAGGTGTAGGATTTGGATTTTTTTTGTTCTTGGTTCAAATCATTTCTCTCATTTGACTATAATCATACCAATTGCCCGTGACTCGAATCGTGGGGGTATTTTTACCCATTTTTGTGCATTATCTCAAGCACATATATAAATCATTTTCCTCTCTTCCTCACCACTTACTTTTTAGATTATTATTTTTCATTTCTCACCATAATAATGAGAATGATTATTGTGATTATAATCAAATCTTTGAGAGTCTTTCTAAAATTTTGGAAACCCACTTTCAAAGAACACCTTTTCCCACCAATCTTTTGCATCTAAAATCTTATTCAACCTCTAGCAAAATTAAAATCACTATTGCTTCTCAATTATTTGGGAATGTGAGATCTATTGTAGAAGAGGTTCATTCTTTGTTGATGTTTATGAAGTTCTTAAGTTGTAAGTCTAGATTAATATTGTGTGGTGGTGTTGGAGTTTTCCAATCAAGCAAGAAAAATAAGAAGTCTTTTCTCCATGATTACTTCGATAGAGCTGTGTAAGAGCCTACAAATGAAGTCAGGGTTTTTGTGTTGTTCTACAAACAAATCAATGTTCAAGGGACTAGTGGGACCAAGTAAAGGTGCTTGTAGAATGAAGACTTGACATAATTATTAGTTACGGAATATTTAAGTCAAGATCGAGTAGATATTGTAAGATCGGTGAAGCATACGCCCTATACGACAAGAGAGGATCAAAATAAGAAGACTAACTATCTTAGGAGTATCTTATATCAGTGGTTATATAATTTCTATATAAAATTGTCAAAATATTATTATAGTTGAAGAAATATTTTTTTGTGGTTCGCCATTAAAGAGTGCATTAGTCTCTTGCGAGGACGATAGAGCCAAAACACTATATATCTGGTGTACTCTCCTTCTCCCCCTATCTTTAATTTTCTGCATAGTTTTACATGCTTAGGTTTGTATCGTTTTCGTATAATATCATGCTATTAAGATTTATCTGTTCATAGTGAGTTTGTGATTGAATTTTAGGTTGTGATTGATCTATTCATTTGAACATTCTCTCTTGGGATTATTGTTGTATGAACTCTTGTTGTTATATTGATTATTCAATGAGTCAAGTTTAATTTGATCTTTGTATGAAAATTGAGCTATGATAAGTGTTTAGTTGCTTGTTTAAGCAAACCCAAATTTCTCAATTGTTTTTATTATTGATAATTTGAGTTTACTATAATGTCAATTTAATTGTATGTTTTATCAAACCGTCTCTATCTTTTGCTTTTATTTATTATATGCTCTCATGGTATCAATAATCGGCCTTAGAGCATGTAATATAGGTATCTGTTTGTAAAACTATGATTTTGCAAATGAAAATGTTTTTGAAAATGGTTTTTAGGGGAATGGTTTATTTACCCCTATAGACTGTTTCAATCCTAATATCCTCCACCAACAGGGTTTGGGAGGAGGTTATGGATCTATGTGTTTATAGGCATGGAATTAATACAATTGTTGTTAAACTAATGATCTTGATGTTGTTGACTGTCTTTATGTTTTGATGACGACGTCATTGATGCTTGTTGTATTTTGTGGTGATGTCTTTCCAACTCTCTGATAATGGTGATTAACTTGAATATATCTCAAGCCTCATCCAGTAAACAATTTAAGATTTCAGTGACATGCTTGTATGATCGATGTATCTGGAAAAGGAACTTAAAGCTTTAGAGTTGTGAAATAGAAGAAGCGTGAAAGTTCATTTGATCATGTTTGTCTGAGTGACCAGAGTCTTGTAAAAGTATGAGAATAAATCCTAAGCTACAAATACAACTCTCACACACACTTAAACCTTTGAGGAACATTTCTTTACTTGTTAAAATCACCTTAAAACCCATTTTAAGGCCTAATAAATTGATTAGGAATTTGTCTGATCAATTGGGAGTTATTTTACAACTAAATAATCAATTAGTCCTAGTGTTATAATTGAGTATTTCACTTTGTAAATGTAACACCCTACTTCCCAGCTCGAAAAATAATCAATTAAAACACATACATGAACCGCATAATTGAAAATTGAATAATTTAATATGCAATGGAAATTATAAAATAGTCGACATAAAAAGCTTCAACAACAATAAGTTTGAAAAGTGGTTCAATATCCAAATATAGAAAATAAATGCAACATAAGAAAAACAAATAAAAGAACATCTCGTTCCCCTCGTGTTACATATCAGAGCGACTCCAACTATATACTTTATCGACAAGAAACTACATAGGCACAACACCATCCTCTACATCAACCTCTTACTCTAATACCTGATTGTCTGCACTCCAGGGGAGCACAAACACAACAACACAAAAGGGGGCGAGAACACGTTCAAATAATAACCGGTACACAAAACAATCATGGTAGATTCACACATCACAAATCATAAACATATCAAACATGTACCACAATATAAAGTATTCATATTTCACCCATATCATAATCAATCACCAAAAAAATGTTATTCATCAAATTCAAAATCACACAAATCCATATAAAGGTATTTAATAACACTCAAACATCTCATCTGTACAACTGTTATGTAATGCAATGCAACAATGACTAAACTCATGCATGTGGTACCAAATCAACAAATGGTTCTTCATTGGAACTGGGTCCCTTCTTTAAACATTGAGCCCCTACTCTGAGCTCCTCCTTCACTACGAGCTTGGGACAAGTCACTTCTCTATACTTGTAACTCGCCTCTTTCATAACACGAAAACATATGATGCATGGCATACAACAATGAAATGGAAACAACATAACAAATGAACACAACCAAACTTTAACTATTGTTGAATCGTAGTACATGTTTTTTTTTGTTATCGTGCCCACAAGGATTGTAAATATTTAGATGGTTGTAGTTTAATAGTTTACCGTTTCAAGAAAAGGGGTTTCAATGTTTGTTTCATAAGTTGTCACGATTTATGTAGTAATGAGTAAATTAAAAGTGTTTGTTTTAACAAATTATATCAAAAGTAGTTTTCATATATCCTAACTTATACATATTCTTTAAATGGTTCAATTGAAGTCGGATCCGATTAATACAGTCACATATTCTCTCAATACCGTCCATCTCTTGAAGGTTATTGTTTAATTCTAGTGATAAACCAGTGAAAACCTCTGTTTGGTTCTAGAACTCGGTGTGGTAAAAGTCCAGTTTGATTATTGAGATTAGCCGATAAAATCTCTACTTGGTTCGTGAGCTAATCCCATTGAAAATATCTTGATTGGTTAGGAAATAAATCAATGTAAAATATTTCAATTCACTTGTAACAAAGGTTCGTGGGCGTAACTTGAAAAAGCTCAAGTCATCATTAAGACTCTCAATAAGATCTCTTGGGGATAGGACTAGGAAAATATTCAACCAAACATATATAAGTCTTGGTGTCATCTCTCTAACTCTATCTCTTTATATTCTTTCATTTTGTTTTCTTATTTTTATTTAGTTCAACTGCTTTTTCCTATTCTATCTCAATACTAACATGCACTTCTATTTTAAGTAAACAAAATTTTAAATTAATCATAAGTTTTAAATACCATAACTCACCCCTATCGTGTTTGGAGTCACTTGTTCAACAAGTGGAATCACATCGTAACTCCTATTAAACATTAACTTTCCCAGTAGGTAGTAAATGACTTCAATTTATTCACTAAACAACCCTTAATTCTTTAATGAAGAAAGGTATACTTTGTGGAAAGATAAGATGAAGTTCTTCATCGAATGGATGGATCATGGTATTTAAAAGGTTGTGAAGGAATACCCATTTGTTCCTACACACAAAGTTGGTGGTGTTGTAGTGAACAAACCTATAAAAATAATTGGAATAAATATGATAAGGAAAATGTACAACGTAGTTTGAACACAAAAACTGTTATCATTACCGTCCTTGGTCTTGATGAGTTTTTGCGAGTTTCTCACTGCAAGATTGCAAAAGAAATATGGGACATTCTATAAATTACCCGTGAAGGAACTAATGAAGAAAAACGGGCAAGGTTGGCCACATTAACCCATGAGTATGCACTTTTCAGAATGAAAATTGAAAAGAATATCAATCAAATGCAAACACAATTTACCCATATTGTGAGTCATGTGAAAACTCTGGGAACAATTTTCAAATGAGGAATTGGTTGTGAAAATTATTAGATGTCTAAATCGTAGTTGTCAGTCTAAAGTCAATGATATTTGTGAATCTAGGTATTTAGCAACCATGGACATAAATACTTATTTTGGTAAATTACAATAACATGAGATGGAGTTGAAAAGACTGGTTATAGATGAGAGAGGAGAAAAAAAGAACAAAAATCTAGCTCTTAAAGCTGAAGATTTCGAGTCTGATGGTGACATGTCACTTGTAACACCCCGATTTCATAATTTAATTATTTATGTAATTATTTATGAATAAGTGGTAATTTGTGGAATATTAAGAAGAAGAAAATATTGTATTAAATAGTGATATTATAATAATTGAATATTATTTAAATATTATTATTAAAAAATAAAATAAAAGAAGTTGGAGGTCTAAGGGGTAGAGTGTTCTTTTGAGTAGTTTATGAGAAAAGGGATTACGATCAAAATTTCTCATAATCGGGTTTTTGGTGAAGGCTAAGCTTTACTCTGAAGAACAAGGAAACCAAAGGGGAATTGCTCAAGAAGTGAAAGAGAAAGCTCAATCGATTAAGGTATGGGGAGTAGTTCTCTTCCAATGTTTATAATATTTGGATTGTCTTATAAGGAAAGAGGTTTTTTGAAGGGAAACCTTAGGTTGGTAATTTGTTGATAGATTTTGATGTATTGTTGTTGTTAGAGGTTGTAAGTGATGATTACATGATGATAATAGGTTGTATGGTCATTTTTTGTTGTTTTCTGCTGTTATTTGGTATTTTTGAAGGTTTTGGGCGTGTCCGAGTTGTATAGAAAATCACAGGGTTTTCAACAAAAAATTGCCTCCTTGCTTAGCGAGCAGGAGCTTGCATAACGAGCGAGTGAGAATTTGGGAAGTTCGCAAACAGAGAGTTTCTCGCTTAGCGAGCTAGCTGTCTCGCTTAGCGAGACCTGTAGTCTTTTGAAAAATAATTTCTCTTATTGGATGACTTGTGATGCTTTGTTTGGTTGTGCTATGTTGTTGTGATTTGTTACCATGCTATATTAGGCTAAACGTGTAATAATAATGATGAAATGATATTATGATGAATATGTTGTAAAACGATGCCATGTAGTATTAGTAATGTGAGTAGGCGAAGTAAATGTATAATGACGCATGTTGATGAAAATGTTGATCAAAATGATTATATTGTTGTTGTTGTTGCATCGTGCATTCATGGAATTCTTATGATGATTGAGGCTTCAATCCCATTGTGTGGATTGAGGTGTTGTTGTTTATGTTGTGCTCCCTTGTGGAGGGTTGATGATCAGTGTCCATCACATGTTGAAATTCGGTACCAAATGCATTTATGTTGTTGCATTATATTATATGTGGCATAGCGTGATTTCATTTGTTGTATGATGATGTGACTTATTGTTGTTGTATGTGGGTGATATTGGATGTAAATGATGTATGTTTGTATGTTGTCTTATAATTCCGTCTTTATATTATGTATATTGAATGTGGATTACTCACCCTGCCTGCCTTTCGTGATGGTCTATTATGCGATCCTGTAGATTCTCAAGAATAGTTCAGTGATCGGAAGTAGCTCAGAGTGCGTCTCTTTTTGTTTATAGAGTCTAGGTGGTATCTTGCTCTGTGTCGTGTAACACTAGGGAATATTTATTTTATTTTTCCGTTTTTGTTTACTTTTAACACTTGATAACAATGTTTTGGATTATAGTTGAATCCTTTTTATCATGATGATTTTAAGATGTTGAATAGTGATCCGCTGCCATGAATTGAGGCTATGTTTTATTTATGATATGAAGTTGCAACCCGTGTTACGGGACAAGACACACACATGATGTTTATTTGATGATTATGTTGAAAATGTAATGCCCTTTGTGTGTTGAACTATGATTTATTTAATTAATATGTTTGAATTTGTTGTGGGGTAAAAAGGGTGTTACATCACTCATGCGCGAAACTTCAAAAAAATATTAAAGTATGAGAAACAAAAACAAGAGGAACAAAATTAAAATGAAGGAAAATCTTCATTTGCTCCTAAATTTAATTAGTGTAGAAAGAAATGGCATATCAAACCAAACTTCCCTTTAGGCAAAAAGGAAATCAGAATCACAAAAAAATCCATGAACCATCAAAATATTTCCAAGAAGGCTCACATCGTGTAGGATGATAATGGCATGAAAGCCTCAGATGATGAAGAAGCCAACAATTATCTCATGGAAGATCACCAAGACAATGAGGTAACCTCTTAATTATCTTATAAATATTTTATTCTTCACATTTTTAATAAGTTAACAAAGGAAACAAGTAAATTAGAAAAATTGTCGCTACCTCCAACAACACTATTTCTTCCATTGAATTGAAAAATAAAAACTTGTGGAAGAAATATAAAATCTTATATATATATATATATATATATATATATATATATATATATATATATATATATATATATATATATATATATATATATATAGAGAGAGAGAGAGAGAGAGAGAGAGAGAGAGAGAGAATGATCATGTACAAAACTTTTCCCCTTCTAACAAAGAATTAGATGAATTTGTCAAGTACGATAAATGTGATTGTTGAAAAATGAAATTGGTGATATTCAAAAAACACTTAACAAATTCTATAAAGGAAGAGACAACTTGAATCAATTGCTGGGAAACCAAAGAGCTTCCTATAATAAGAATGATCTTGGCTATAAACCCAAGAACAATAGTAAAACTTTAGTAATATTTCTAATGCTCAATCTACATCTCATTGTAAAACATTAAAATACAATTACTATAATAAATATGGTCATATTGTTATGCTTTTTTTTATACTAAAAAGAGTCATGAGAGCAAACAAAAACACCATCCTTCATATTTCTATAAGAAGCCTTACAAGCACAAAATGAAACATGTATTTGCTTCATCATATTTTTGTACTCCTGATAAAACTCCAGTGATGGAAATATTTAGGGAACTAGCTGTAAAAAATCCAAAATGGTTTGGGAACCTAAAGTTAAGACTTGAGTTATTGATGTACAAATGCTTTATATCCTAAAATGCTAAATGGTACCTTGGTAGCGGATGTTCAAAGCACATGACCAATTACAAAACTCCTTTCTCCCCCTTCACTCCTAATAAGGAGGTTTAGTATCTTATGCTGACAGTAATAAGGGAAATATTTTAAGTTTTGGTACCATCGATAAGTCCCACAGTCCAACGATTAGGGAAGTTCTTTTGGTTGAATTACTAATGCATAATTTACTTAGTATAAGTCGATTATGTGACAATAATAATAATGTAAAATTTGATTCTTCTAGATGCAGGATTATAAATTCTAAATCAAATGAAACTCTTTTTATGAGCTCAAGAAGTGAAAATACATACACAATGAATCTAAATAAAATTCCTTTAAATGATGTATGTCTCCTAAGTAACGATAATGAATTTTGGTTATGACATGAGAGGGTAGAATACATCCACATGGACCACTTAAACAAGTTGGTTTGCAAGCATCTTGTAATCGGTCTGCCAAACTTACATTTCGACAAGAACAAATTATGTGATGCATGCCAAAAGGGTAAGTAAGTAAAGGCTTCTTTTAAAGTAAAAAATGTTGTTTCCACAAATCGACTCTTACAATTGCTTCACATGATTCTTTTTGACCCATATAAAAATGTAAGTCTTTAAGGTAATAACTACACTTTTGTAGCTATGGATGACTACCCTCACTACACCTGGATATTGTTTTTATCTAAAAAAGACACATGTTCTATGCCTTTCAAAACTAGTAAAGGTTATATAGAACGAGAAATGATTAAGCATTGTATCTATCATATCGATTTTAAAGCAGATGCCCTGTGAGTTACGTAAAGGAAGAAATCCGAATATTTTCCACCTACATGTTTTTGGGTGCAAATGTATTAGGTGATAAATTTATAATAGATTTATCATACCTGTATTTGGACCAACTCTTGTATCAAACGATTCACAGAGAAGGAAAATCGATAATGGTTTGTCGTTCCCTTGAAAGAGGGAATGTTTATTAAGCTATCTCGAGGTTTTGAGGTAGTACACTTAATAGAGGTTGGAAAATTGGAAAAGTCTAATTGATTATCTAGTAAGTGGTTTATTAATTTCTTAGTTAATTAAATTTATTTTTATAAACTTTTGATTGATTTTTAAGTGATTTTGGAGCAAAGGGGTGCCAAAAAAAAGCACACCTTGAGTCTAATATCAGCCTTAGGCTCAAGGAGGTTTAAAAGAGGTTATTTAAATATTTCCTAAGGGGAAATTATTATCTCTCAGAAGGAATCTCATCAAAAAAGAATTATATTCCAAAAAAATATCTTAGTTTATAAAGCCTCAAAGACATTTGAGTTTTGTTCAAGAAAGAATAAAGGGAAAAAGTCCTCCAAAGTTTACCTACTGATGATCTTAAAGTTGGATGTAGCATTCTATGGGGAGAAGTTTAATCTTATGTGGTTCTTATGCGTGCCTCTTTTTGGATTTTTATTCTTCATCTCTTTATCAAGTAACTCGTTCCTTTAATACAAATGTTATTAAACCAATGATCCTGATGTTATTTTTTGTCTTAGTGTTTTGATGACGACAATGCTTATGCTTTTTGAAGTCGATGGTGATATCTTTATAACTCTATAATGAAGGTGATTAACTTGAAGATATCTCAAGCTTCAATGAGTAAAATATTTAAGGTTCTAGTGAAATGCTTATATGATCAGTGTATCTGGAAAAATAACCTGAAGCTTTAGAGATGGGAAATAGAGGAAACGTGAAAGCTCACCTAGTCGTGCCTGTCTAAATGACCAATGTTTTATAAAAGGATCGAAAATATTTCTTGGGGATAAGACTAGGTTAGCATTCGACCAAAGCTCTATAAATCTCGATGTCATCTCTCTAACCATATCTTTTTATACTCGGTCATTTATTTTCTTAATTTTATTTCTTTCTGCTGTTTTTCTCTGTGTTATCTCATACTAATTTTAAGTAAACAAATTTGTGTTATCTCCATACCAAGGGGAATGTTTGATGATTTGCTTGTAAGAAAATGATTCACAATTGAAAGAGATAGCAGACAAAAAACCATATAACGTGGGAAAAGTATTGACTTATCAAATAAAATTTGAAATGTCATATAATAGAGAAAAATAAGATACCCTGCAGATAAATTTGCCGAGGTATGAATTATTGGTTTTAGTTCTAGTGAATTTTCTAATGTGGATGGTAGGTTTAAGACTATTAGGAGGAAAGTCACGATGATCTTACTGGTGTCGTTTCAGAAGACGAAGTTTTTTAATTAATGGTGTAAGTATATAAAGGGAAGTCAAATAAGAAGTATGTGTTGTTGTCTTTAAGTATTGAGATATTATGTGTATTTGGTGTAAGATTAATATGATGGGTATAAGGACAAATGTGTTCATAAGAAATGAAATTCCTATATATGAAGGTGGATCTGGTATGAAGGTTGTAAATGATATATGCTTTTGTTCCACAAGAGTAACCTAGGAATAAACATTTGGTAGCTCTTGAGTCTAGTTTGCCTTTGTGCCTAGTTATGATAGATGCATAAGTGATGTAGCCAAGAATTTTAATGTGGAATAAGGTAGGTGTTCCGGACTGGGCCTCAAGAATGTATTAGGCTACGGCCCAACAGGTCGAGCAGAGGCCTATATACTCAAGCAGAGACGCCTAGCAGACGGGCAGGGGCACCTCACAGTCAGACAAGTTTCTTATACGACGGGCATGCACTCAGGACGGGCAAAGAACAAGTCTGCCATGTCACTTGCCACGTCACCTAATTGTCCCTCATTATCTCCTGAAAGATAGGGGCAGTTGGACCAAGGACCAGGCCTCTTAGCTAGGTCTTCACGCTTCTCACGCGTTCCTTGGCAGTTCTTCCTTGGGCCTAGCTGATCTAGCCCAAAGAGGGACCTTGGCCCAGCGCTGGGGGCACACTATAAATACCCTTTTTCACTAAAGGGTCAGGTATTCTGATTCACTCTAACTCACCTATTCTATTGTACCTCTACCCACTTAAGCATTGGTGTGCCTTGCAGGTACACTCCCCTTTCTTCTCCCATTCTTTGGCCGTTACATCAAGTCACTGAAAGGTCCTCCTGATCAGGTAAGATCAGTGGCGCCATCTGTGGGAAACTAGCTTCCCCTTCTTCTACGACAGAAGATCAAAGCTCAAACACCATCCTTCTAGCATGTCCGGAGAACAACTCAACGAACGCAATCGTCCCCTCGTCGACTACACGATGGAGGACAATCTGCAGTACCATGAGGCTAACGCCCGAGATGGCCACCCAGCCACCCCGTCTCCTGAACCCGAGAACAATGGGAACCCATCTCAAGCTCAAAACCAGGGGACGGACGCGTTCCAACCCATCCCCGTTCCCGTCGAAGGGGACGCTACCATGATTGCTATGGTGAACGCCCTCAACCAGGCCAACTCCATGCTCTACCAGCATCACGAGAGAATCATGGCCCTAGAAGCTGATCGATAGGAGATCCGACCTCCGCAGGAGAGGAGGACGCAACAACGTCCAGAAACGACAAAGAAACGGGGACGCCGCTCCCCAGAGCCTAACATGAGTAGGGCACGTGCCCGCCGTGATTCCGGCCGATCGGGAACCTCACCAAGGCGCGAGCGAAGCCCCAACGAGCTCTCCCCACCGAGGAGCGACGAAGAAGACCTACATTTCCCCCTGTCACAGGCAATAATGGAAGCTCCACTCCCCAACGACATGGATAAACCCCCAAATCTGGCCATATACGACGGGACCACGGACCCCGACGATCACGTCGACAACGTCAATGCAATGCTCGTCTACCGCAACGACATCATCGGGAATCTCAAATGCAGGCTGTTCTCAACGACCCTCAGGAAAGGGGCCATGGCCTGGTACAAAAGCTTGGCCCCATAATCCATCACATCCTGGAGAGTTATGAGATCCATGTT
Organism: Lathyrus aphaca; assembly: GCA_963966055.1. Lineage (NCBI taxonomy): Eukaryota > Viridiplantae > Streptophyta > Magnoliopsida > Fabales > Fabaceae > Lathyrus > Lathyrus aphaca. The sequence continues at coordinate 505,971,458 of OZ014522.1, read as the reverse complement.
CACGAGGCATTTCACAGCCTCCCGACGCCATCAGAGGCGACCCTTGAAGCCATATTCCAAAAGAAAAATGAGACATTGCGCTCGTACATCGAACGATTCAACCAAGAGGCGGTCGAAGTGGACACCACGGAACACATGAAGAAATATCTCCTCGAGAGGGGACTATTGCCCGGAAGCGAGCTTAGCCGAGCCGTTGGGGTAGAACCTCCCCGCACTCTGAATGACCTCCTGCATAAAGCCCAGGCTTACATCAGATACGAGGAAAAGCAGGTAGCCCACAATGCTCGCAGCAGCCGCAGCACCGGGGGCACCGATCACCCCAAGCGCGAAGATCCGAACATTCCCCGTCGCAACGGAGACAGACGAAGGGAAAAGAAACCCCGCGAACCCCGGGAAGAAAGAGGCCCCGCGGGCCGATACAACGAGTATACATTACTGATAGCTCCCCGCAAGCGCATCCTCGCCGAATGCATCAACTCCGAGTTCAAACAGGGCAGGGTAAGGTTCCCAAAACCGTCTGCACCCAAGCCTCACACCGACAAGTCCAAATACTGCAGGTTCCACAGAAGCCACGGACATGTGACTGAAGACTGCGTTCACCTGAAAGACGCAATAGAGATCTTGATCCAAGAAGGGCACCTTAAGCAATACACTAGGAGGAACGAAACCTCCAAACACGAAGAGCCAGAAAAGAAGAGACCCCGGGAGGACACTCCCCCTGACGAGTCTTCTTATCAGGTGGCCCTTTGCATATCACGACCAGAAGATTTCAGCTTCCCCGGGACACCACCCGAAGGGCGGATCACTGCTCTCAACCCCTGGGAAGACTTTCCGACTGCCCTCGTCATATCAGGCGGAGGGATGAACGGCGAGGCCGCCGCCCTTTCAGTAAAACACAAGTTCGACGAGCTCCTTCTGACCGCACCCGAGCAAAAGGCAACGCTGACAAAGTGCCGGGGCAAATCCAACCCAATATCTTTCTTTTTGGAGGAGCTTTCGGGTGGTTCCCCTAATTCGGGCATCCCATTGTTGATTAGAGCCAAGATGGCTCAATTCGACGTCAGACGCGTTCTGGTCGATCAAGGCAGCTCGGTGGACATCATGTACGTCCACCTTTTCAAGACTTTAAAGTTAGACAAGACCAACCTATCTCCCTATGTCGGGTCCGACCTCCAAGGATTCAACGGATCCACGATGAAATCTTGGGGTTATGTCGAGCTCCTCGTCACCTTCGGAGAGCAAGAGACGGCCAGAGAAATCAATTCAGTTCCTGGTCATAGAATGTCCCTCTCTTTACAACTGCATCCTCGGCCGCCCGACGTTAGCTGAGCTGACCGCAGTCCCATCTACCATCCACCTGAAGATGAAATACTACACCAAACTAGGCCGCGTAGTCACCATTCACGGCGACATCGAAGCTGCCCGAAGGTGTTATGATGCCGCAGTAAAAGGACAGGCCACAATCAATACAAAGAGCAACAAAAAGCCCAAGACCGAGGATCCTCCCCTCCAGGGAATCAATGCCATCGACCTCGATTGCCGCATCGGCCAGGACGAAACTGAAGAATGGAAACCCACCAAGGAGCAGACTCCCGCTCACCCGTTCCTCCCAATCCCGGATGGAGAGTTCGAGCTCGTCCCTCTGGGAGACAACCCTGATAGAGCAGTAAAAATAGGCAAGGGATTGCCCGAAGAAACAAGGAAGCAGCCCGCGATGTGCCTCAGGGAGAACTCCGATCTCTTCGCATGGAACGCCGCAGAAATGCCCGGTCTAGACCCTGAGGTCGCATGTCACCAATTAGCTTTGGACTGGGCAGTCAAGCCCATAGCACAACGTAGACGCAAGCAGTCCCCCGAGAAAGCGGAGGCTGCCGAGCGAGCTATAAAAGACCTCTTAGAGGCAAATTTTATTTCTGAAGCCCAGTACACAACCTGACTCTCTAATGTAGTCCTAGTTAAGAAAAATAATGGAAAATGGCGCATGTGTGTTGATTATACTGATCTTAATAGGGCTTGTCCCAAAAATGTTTTCCCTCTCCCTAACATAGATAAACTCGTTGACAACTCTGCAGGTTTCAAACTCTTGTCCTTCATGGATGCATACAACGGATATAATCAAATCCCTATGTCAGACACGGACAAGAGACACACGGCGTTCATGACCCTGACTGGCAATTACTACTACAACGTAATGCCCTTCGGACTCAAGAACGCCAGGGCCACATACCAGCGCATGATGAACAAAGTTTTCCGAGGAGAAATAGGGGATATGCTCGAGGTATACATGGACGACATGATCATCAAATCACACGAGGAGACCGACCACGCTCGAAACCTCTACAAAGTATTCGAGCAGGCGAGACAATGCAAAATGAGGTTTAACCCTGAAAAATGCACGTTCAGTGTCCGGGCAGGAAAATTCCTAGGTTTCTACCTCACCGAGAGGGGAATCGAGGCCAACCCCGACAAATATCGAGCGTTTTTGGAATTTTCCGACCCCGAAATCTAAAAATTCCATCTAATCCCTCAACGGGGTGCTCGCCTCACTCTCCCGTTTCATCGCCAAATCTGCCCAGCACGCACTACCTTTCTTCAGACTCCTCCATAAAGAGGCCAGCTTCGAATGGACCGACGAATGTGAACGGGCGCTACTCCATCTGAAGAAGATCCTCTCCGAGCCCCCGGTCCTATCACGACCATTGGAAAGGGAGACCTTATACCTGTATCTGTCTGTGGCAACCGAGGCCGTCAGTGCCGTTCTAATCAGAGAAACCGACGAGGGACAAAAACCCATCTACTTCACGAGCAAATTACTCCAAGGCCCCGAGCTCAGATACCAACAAATCGAAAAGTTCGCCTTGGCTCTTATAAACGCAGCAAGGAGATTACGTCATTACTTCCTCGCTCACACGGTCAAGGTAAGAACCGATCAACCAATAAAACAATTCCTCGGGCGACCAGATATGGCCGACAGAATGCTAAGATAGTCATTGGAACTTTCCGAATTCGACATATAATACGAGAACAGGAAGGCCCTGAAGGCTCAAGCCCTGGCCGACTTTGTCGCGGAAATGACTCATAGCCCGGTACCGGCGGACGACGCTCATAAATGGACGATCTTCGTCGACGGCGCCTCCAGCACGACGGGAAGCGGGGCCGGGATCATCCTCGAAAATGAGGACGGGATCCTGATTGAGGTCTCATTAGCATTAGCTTTCCCAACATCCAACAACCAAGCCGAATACGAAGCTTTCATCGTCGGCCTGAGACTGGCCGAGGACTTAGGAGCAAAAGAAGTAAAAATATCAACAGACTCCCAGCTCGTAGCATCACAAGTACGAGGAGAGTACCAAACCAAGAACGACAACCTCGTCGAGTACTTGGCCTTATTCAAAGAAAGACTCGAAAAATTCGAGAAGTGGGAAGTTCAACACGTACCTCGCGAGCACAACACACGAGCAGACATCCTGTCCAAACTAGCTAGCACGAGAAAGAAGGGCGGAAATAAATCAGTAATCCAGGAAATCCTTCCTCGACTTAGTATCGAGAAGCCTCCTCCCCCACTTGAGGTTAACATGATCGGGGATGCTCATTGTTGGATGACGCCCATCTATAATTACCTCACGAAGGGCGAACTCCCCGCTGACCCTAAAGAGGCGACCGTCACCAAACGTAGGGCATGCTCGTACGTCCTCCTCGAAGGGAAACTCTACCGTAGGGGGTTTTCCATCCCGTTACTCAAATGCGTCGAAGAAGAGAAAGTTCCCGATATATTGGGGGAAATGCACCGAGGAATCAACGCCCAACATCCCGGCGGACGGTCACTCGCACGAAAGGCTCTTCGAGCAGGCTATTATTGGCCGACCATGCAACACGACTCCAAGGAGCACGTCAAAAAATGCAACAAATGTCAACGACACGCCGACATGCACCTTGCACCCTCGAACGAACTAAAAACACTCTCCTCTCCTTGGCCCTTCGCATGGTGGGGCATGGACATCCTCGGACCCTTCGTAACCGGATCATACCAGAATAAATACCTCATCGTAGGGATAGACTATTTTACCAAATGGATCGAAGCAGAAGCGCAAGCTAAAATAACAACACAGAACATTCTTCGATTTTTTAAACGGAATATCCTCGCTCGGTTCGGAATACCTCAGGTGCTCATCACAGACAACAGGACGCAATTCACAGGCGGAGGATTTCAGGACTTCGTGGCTAGCTTAGGTACTAAACAACATTTCACATCCGTCGAGCACCCTCAAACCAACGGACAAGCAGAGGCAGCCAACAGGGTAATCCTACGCGGGCTGAAGCGCAGACTCGGCGTGGCAAAAAGGGCATGGGTCGAAAAATTACACAGCGTCCAGTGGGCATACCGCACGACACCACACTCCACAACCGGGGAAACCCCATTCCGACTAACATACGACACCGAAGCAGTCATCCCAGTAGAAATACGAGAGCCGGCGAGACGCATAGAGGAACCCCTAGACGAGTAGATGAACGACGAGGCACTTAGAGCCGAGCTGGATCTCGTCGACGAGATCCGCGCCGAAGCAGCCCTTAGGGAAATATCCCTAAAACAAAAAATAGCCTTGCGCCACGACGCGAAGGTCATAAAGAGAGAGTTCTAGGTGGGCAGCCTGGTCCTCAGAAGAAATAAAAAAAACCCAAGAGAGGGTAAACTGGCCGCCAACTGGGAAGGTCCCTACCGCGTCCGCGACAAGACGGGCAACGGGGCCTACTATCTAGAAAACCTACAAGGTGAAGAGCTCGCTCGACCATGGAACACAAAGAAACTTAGACAAGATTACAGCTGAATATGTCACGGGGAGGCATGGGAGGTACGACCACGCTCTTCACCACCGAAACTACAGGGAGGAACCACGCTACCCGGGGACGAACACGACCCCTCGAGCGGACACAACCCTCCCCGACAGTTGGGACCTCGATCGAGCCCCAGCATCGCAGTACCGAGATTGGAAGGGCACCCAACTCTCGATGGGAAGGCCCAAGCCCCGAGGTCAGAGTTCCCCAATCGCGAACTCGGCTTCGATTTTAGGCGAGCACAACGCCCGCTACCTCGTCGGTTCCCTAAACCGACGAAACAAACATAGTCGAGCATAAAACAGTTCACAAAAATACAACAATGATAGACTGAATAAAAATGAGCAAGGTAAACAGCTAAAAACAAAATATTCATTCATACGCGGCCGTAGCCGAAGAAAGACAAGTATGCCCGAAGGCCAATATTCATACAAACTAGGCGCACATGCCATACAAATTAGGCACGCATGCCATACAAATAAAACAAAATAAAATACATAAGACTCCGCCCGGAGTTACTCTTCCTCTTCCCCCAGCTCCTCCTCTGCTTCGAAGGGACACACAATCTCCCCGTCCTGGACGTAGTAATTGTGAGCTGACCCCTCCGTCGCCAACTCAGGGTTCAGTATCCTCAGCTGCTCGACAGCGTTGTCAAACCCTTCTTTAAACACGGCCACCAGATCCTGGTTGAGCGAACGGATATGTCCCACCAGCTCACTTCGGGAACGGAGGGCGAGCTCCTCTTCACTCTCATCCGCCAAGGTACGGACAGTATCCTCGAGCAGAGCCAAATGGGCACGGAGCGCATCATTCTCCTCAGCCACCTTCTTATGCTCAGCGGCTTGCTCCTCCAGGCTTGCCTTTTCCACCTTCAGCGTATCCCGCTCCCCTTTTACTTCGTCCAGCTCTTTCTTCAGCCCCTCCTGCAGCTGATGCTCCTCCTTGTAGTCCGACAGGTCCTTCGACAACTTGTCATTTTCAGAGCGGACCTTCAGAAGGGCATCCTCCAAGGAAGCCGTGGACAAAGAGGTATCGGTCAGAACCATGGTCGTCTCCATCACCCTGATGACGGCAACCAGATCCTTTGCCAATTCTTTTCTCCGGACACCAGCCTCCCGGCTCAGAATGGCTTTCGCTTCGGACACTAGCACAACGATAGCATCTTCAACCTTGAAAAAATCCTGCTCTATGTAGCAGGGAGGCAGCAAATAGCTCCCGGGGCCACCCGGACTGCTGCTCCCCGCCAGAGCAGAACTGGCAAGTGTCCCATCCGGGCGCTTCCGCTTGTGGAGAGGGGAGGTCGATGGAGGCGGGCTATCCGGGATGTCGATCGGAGAGGAGCGCGGAGGAGAAGTGGGCACTGGGCTCGCCGTGTTAGAGGTCCCGGCCCCTGAATCACCAGCTACCTCTTGGACACGAGGAGCTGTCTTTTTCTTCTTCTTGGGGACCCTGTCCGGGGCTCCTGCATGATTGACCAGCTTAAGAACTCGGTCGCGAGCAGTAGGCATAGCACCTACAAAACGAAGACACAAACATCAGCGGGCAAAAACATAAGACAAAACAACATAGGAATAAAAGAACACCTACTCAATAATTCCATGGCCTGATCGTCAGTATCACATTCGAGCAGAGCCTTAGTATTGATAAGACGAGGTTCGCAGAGCGGCATCCCGGCCTCATCAACATAAGGCACACCCTTTCGGTCAACCCAGACCGCTAGGTTGAAACTCTGCACGAACTCCACCAGCCTCTTGTAAGCGAGTCTATCCTTAACACCCAGGCTCGAGAACTTGACCCGGTAATGGCTGGTGGAAAGGTCAAAGTGGTCGGGCTGCCACCTCAATGGTATCTTCGACATGAGCTTCTCCTCCCCGTCCGCATCTCGCTTATAATAATAAAGAGAATGCAGGGCAGCACGAGTGATCGGTCTCACTACATACCATCGCCCTTTGAAGTGTCGGGCGGAATCCACGTACGTCTTGAACAACCTCACTGGCTGCTTAAAGGAAACCCAACTATGACGCCCCCGAAGACCGGACCGCTGGAGGTGAAAAATGTGGAAGAAGAGGGCCCGAGTACACCCAATGCCGAGGAAGCGGCAAACTAGCTCGTACGCCCGCATGAAAGCAATGGCGTTGGGGTGTAACTGTGACGGCGCTAGCCGAAGCCACTTGAAGATCGACATTTGGAAGGAGTTGAAGGGCAGCCTAACCCTCGCCTCTCGAAAAGCGAACTCGTACATGGCGAATTGCTTCCCCAGGAAGCGATGACATATCTGGTCCGCCTCTTTAGGAGCACGACACTGCCAGTTTTTAGGGTCCTCGGGACCCCGATCTTCCACCACGGCATGAGCACGGGTCGACTCGTCGCAAAAATAGGACTCCTCGTCCAAGGGTTCGTCCGCAACCCAGGAAAGGTCATTTTGCCCAGACGAGGAGACGTGTTCAGTGCCCCCCGGCACTTCCCTCCTCGACATTCAAGCGTGCGATATCCGCTTCCACGGGCCGGGTTCTGTATCTTCTTCTCTGGGTTGAAGACGCCCGGTTGCACCTGAAACACAGACAGAAAGAGTGAATTCGACATCGTATCAAATCCACCCTTCCACCGCAGGTCAAGTGAAAGGGCGTAGGACTAAAAACGCACGCCCCGAAACATGACTATTGGTCTAGGACTGGCGAATGGGCGACCTTCGCGAGCAAATGAAACCCTGGCCCGCGAAGCGACACCGACGCAGACTCTACCCGCGACCACTAGGCCTAATTTGGGAAAAGTCACACATATATGCTCGCAGCAGTCATAGACATATGAATTTTTAGCCCGGGCCATTCATATGCATATGAAATTTTTGCCCGGTCCATTCATACACATATGAAATTTCTGCCCGGGATAATCTAACCCTAACAAATTTTTTCACATTTATAACCTATTAAATTGTTTCTAGGCTAATTCTACCTATTATACACAAGTAAATCATGCAATCCTAGCTACCAAACGCAGAAAACATGAAAAATAGAGGGGTAGAGGGAAGATCAGTACCTGACATAGTGAAAATGAGAGAATGGGACGTCGGCGCTCGGGCAACAACGGCGTTTCAAGTGACGAGACGGGCGGAGATAGAAAATTTCTTCAGAGCTTCCGGTGAACGTCTGAGCGAAAAAGTTCAAATGAAATAACTCAACCCCTTTTTATAGCCACAGGCGCGTGGATTGACGCGTCAAGTCATCATTACCTACTGCCTACGCCGCCGTTTGCACAATAAACGAAGCGACGCACCATCAATGCTGAAACACGTCAATCCATAAGGAATCTTGAACGACGCCGAGCAACCATACGCCTCCCCGACTCTATAAATGTCCTCGACCCCGTAGGACATCTTCGACACTCTTAAACGTCATGTGTCCGACGAGGACTTTCAAACTCGACCCCATGAAACGTCCTCGACTCTGTGAACGTCACATGCCCGACGGAAAAGAATACTACAGTCAATTCTGTAAACATCATGATCGACTCGGCTGTACGCCCGCTGCTTTATCCATTGTGCTTGCGCCCGACTACATTACAATTCATCACTCCGACTCGGAGACTCGACTTGGGGGACTCTTGTTCCGGACTGGGCCTCAAGAATGTATTAGGCTACGGCCCAACAGGTCAAGCAGAGGCCCATATACTCAAGCAGAGACGCCTAGCAGACGGGCAGGGGCACCTCACAGTCAGACAAGTTTCTTATACGACGGGCATGCACTCAGGACGGGAAAAGAACAAGTCTGTCAGGTCACTTGCCACGTCACCCAATTGTCCCTCATTATCTCCTGAAAGATAGGGGCAGTTGGACCAAGGACCAGGCCTCTTAGCTAGGTCTTCACGCTTCTCACGCGTTCCTTGGCAGTTCTTCCTTGGGCCTAGCTGATCTAGCCCAAAGAGGGACCTTGGCCCAACGCTGGGGGCACACCATAAATACCCTTTTTCACTAAAGGGTCAGGTATTTTGATTCACTCTAACTCACCTATTCAATTGTACCTCTACTCACTTAAGCATTGGAGTGCCTTGCAAGTACACTCCCCTTTCTTCTCTCATTCTTTGGCCGTTACATCAAGTCACTGGAAGGTCCTCCTGATCAGGTAAGATCAGTAGGAGCTCCTTTAAAGAAAAACTCATAAGGCATTTTATGATTAATGGTGGGTATGCATAGTCTATTGATGAGATTGTTGCATGACAAATGGCAAAAGATAAAAAAACATTAGGATAGGTTGGCATGAAAAATTAGAGACCTAATGAAATTTAAAAGATGTATATGTTTTCTTTCAACAATAGAGTTTTGTTGTAGTGTTTTACACAACTTTTATGATACACAAAGATTCATAGTATGATGGTAAAATTGAGCATTAATGTATTTTATAAATTTTTTGATGTGAGCACTAGTTTCAGATTTGTTATGCACAAGAAATGTCAAAGTGTAATGTATGAAATCATCACAATATAATATTAAAATTATAACTAAACATCTAGGGAATTAAGAAATGTATCAGCAGTGACAACAATATAATGACATATATTTATGATAGTTTGAGAAATATTATTAAAATTATAACTACTAGTGATAGTTTTGTCAATGCATTCAAGATAGAATAATTTTATATAATAATTTTACTGTTCCTTTTCATATAACTACTAGTGTAAAACATCTTTTTACTGTTCCTTTTCATTATAAAATAAATTTATAATGATAAAATAAATTAAATAAAGAAAAGATAGTTAAAATAACAATTTATACAATTTCCATAAAAATGGATCGTTTCTATCTATTATATCTTCCCACTTCAACATACAAGGATGAAAAACATAAAATAATAAAATGGAAGTTTAATTATAGGTAAGATATCCTTTCTTTTTCTTTAATTATATCATTGGATTTGGATTAGTCCCTTAATATTTTTTCTCTTATCAGAATGATCCATTAACTCTTAAAATATGTTATATTAATCATTTTTATCTGATTAGCGACGAATTTGATGATCAAATTTTAAATTTTTTTCGTCGTTAATTAGACAAAAATAACTAACATGACACATTTTAAGAATTAAAAAATCAATCTCATATCCAAAAAAATTAAAAGAACAATATGAATCAAGGATATACTTAAAAGGGAAAAAAAGTATTTACCTAAATTATACTTTTGATTCATATTAAAGCATTAATTAGATGTTAGGAGTAGTTACGTGTTTGTAAAGTTAGTTACAGGCTAAGTTAGTTAGGTGGAGTTCAAGTAAATTATACTTTTGATTATTTGCTTGTAACAATTAACTTTTCTTCAATTGAAAAAACAATAGTTATTTACCGTGCCCAACGAAATTCACCAATAATTACTTTATTTCATCAAAATTTTCATTTAAAAATTCAACATTTTGTTTATATTATAAATTATATACTTTTATTTGGTAAAAGTATTATTTTAGTCCTTTAAATTATTTTAAAATATAAATTAGTTCTTTAAATTTTTTTAGACAATTCAAATAAGAATAAAATTTAAAAATAAAATCAGTTTTTCTTTTACACAATTAAACGTATCAAAATTAATTCAAACGTAAGATTAAAAGTAAAGTATGTGTTTATATTTATGTCATAAAAAAACGCTTTGGGTCTAAAGACAAAAAGATTGAAACACAAATAAAGGGTTAAAAAAGTATTGAAAAAAAGAATAAAGAAAGATTTGTTTTGTGTGAAAGAAAAGGTTAAAGAGAAAAAGGAGGTCTAGTAAGTGCACTCCATGCGTTCACTTATGTCCTATGTTGAGATACATATGATATCATACTACTTAATACCTTTTCACTTTTACTTTTTTTACCCCTAAAATAAAAAACACACCTGGATAAGATAAGATGGCATTTGAATTCGCAATATCTCATTTATTAATCTTTAAAATTAAATTTCAACCATTAAAATAATTACTTTCAATTTTGCTACAATAATATACATGCATTTTCTTTGAGAAACTGATGATAAAAGCCAGGATTGAATTCTTCTTCTTGTATTAGGGAAGAATCTCCATGTTGTTTGCATAAGGGTTTTGTATGGTTGAAAGTAAATGGAGGGGAGGGGAGGAGAGAGGAGAAACTTTTTAATAGTTTTTGTGTTCGGTTCAAATTTTAAGAGGGGGATGAAAGGTAGATGGAAGGAACCAAAATCCCTGATTCACTTTTTGTTTCCCCCAATTTAGGGGGATTTGGAGGAGAGGAGAGATATTTTCTTTTAATCATAATTATATTTACATATTTACCCATATTTATTTATTTAAATATAAATTTAACTTATTAAAATATTAAAATTATATTTTGAACAAAATATATCGTTCTTTTATATTTTTTGTATTTTTATATCTTCATACTATTATTATTATTATTATTATTATTATTATTATTATATGTATTTAAATTTTTATTTTATTTTTTATATTATAATGTTACTTTTTAATTATTGTAATATTTTCTTTTATAACAATTTTTGTTAGATTTTATTATATTCGATAATTTTTTTATTATTATATATTATAATCGTTACGTTTTTATAAAATCTTATGATAAAATTATAAATGGTAAAATATCGTTAATAAATTTCTATTTAAATTATAAACGGTAAATATAATGAGTCTTATAATAAATTTAGAAGGATAAAAAAATAAATTAGTTTTAAAATACCTCTCCTCCCCTTATGAACCAAACATATTTGTAAATAAAATGTCTCCCGTCCCCTCCTCTTTCGTATTTTGAACCAAACATATATATAATTAAAATCCCTCCTCTCCCTTCCCTTCCCTTTGATAAAAGTCCCTCCTATCCCCTCCCCTCTCCTCGATTGAACCAAACGGACCCTAGAGCTCATGGTCCCCTTCCCCTCCTTTAAAACTTGTTTTCTTTTTAAATTTTATATAATAATGTGTAATAACCTTTTAATGGTTAAATTATCTTTCGTTCTCTTAAATATATATAAAAAATCATTTTTAATTTTTAAAAAATCTTTTTCAAACAATTATCCTCCTCCTAATATTTTACAAATACATTTTTTATTTCTTTTGTTAACGTCTATTATCGATTGCACTATTAATAGATGCTGATGTGTCATGTCTCGAAAAGATTTTGGATGACCATGCATATATATGATAAGACTAACGTGATAGAGAGGCTGGCGTTGGATGTCATGTGCCTAAGATCGTCATCATATTTGAACCCATTGATGGGCGCGAAGACGCGATATGTGTCTAGCGGTATCTGAACTGCAAGCGCACAGCCTATCGAAGTAATATAAAAGATTGTCGATACCACAGGGACTTTATGATCACTTAGTGCTAGAGGGTCTACTAGTTTAGCTAAGGTGGATGTTTATCACGATTTGGTTTTAAGGATTAGAACGAGAATTAAATTTTAGTTTTAATGAAATAATAAGAAGGCGGTCGGTATGTAATTATGCTAACCTATGCGGGTCAATCTAACCTAAGCTTATAAAGGTGGTTCACTTAAATTATTCTGTAGAGATTATCAGTTTAAATACCCTTGACTCACACTCTCGTGGTTTTATCTCGGATCTTACTCCTAAAGCCCTATGCCTGCTCTCGCTAGCCCATAAGTGTTTAGAAAATAATTTTTGAAAACTTAATAAGTCTAATTCATTTTAAAGCGCTCTCGCTGTATTTAAATCAAATGCCTAACTTTAGCTATCCGGTTAAAATCTCACACTCTCGTGGTCTCGACCTAACCTATCACACTTTTCTTACTCTCGTAACAAAAAGATTAGTTTTAATAATAAAAAGTCACAGCCAGAATTTAAGTTCTTAATTATTTTAGCCTAGATTTGATTTTACCGGGTTGGTTTAGTTTAATTACATACCGCCTAATTTGTTTAGCTACTCATTTTTGTTGTACCAGACAGATGCAGAAACAGATAAATATAAATTAAAACATGCATTATAAAATAATAGAAATAATATCTTAACATAAATAAATAACTTAATATAAATGCGAAATTATAAAAAACCTGAATGATTAAAATCGTAATACTCCTTCTTCCACAGACTGGTAAGCTCGGAGTGCGGAACCGGAATCGAAAATAAAATTAAACAATTTCTGAAGGCTTGAAAAGAAATTAATAATAATAACAATTTCCTAATGTTGGAAATTGTTATTGGGTTTGGTTTGGATGTAGAAGCAGAAAATAAAACAAGAACAATTGCTAGAAAAATAAAATAAGGGTGCAACAAAAATACGGCAGAGCTTCCGCGAAAATCTAAAAATAAAACTCTCTGTTTCTAAATTCGTAACTAAGCTATTTATAGAAAATAATATTGGGCTTGGGCAGTTGAAATCCATAACGTGGGTATCGTTCCGTTGAAGAGAGAATCCAGAAAAAAATGCATACTGGGTTGAGAAATAATAGGAATGACTTTTGACTTCACGTTGCACGTCTTCATGACCAATTCAATTAAATAAAACCTATTTTCCTTTGTCACGTTCGTGACAAAGGTGTCACGCTCACTTTTCCCATATAAAGCGCGTCACGGTCGTGACACTTGAGTGACGATCGTGAGTGATCCAAGTTGGGCGTCACGGTCGTGACGATGTGGTAACGATCGTGGCTGTTACAAATTATGCAGAATTACAGAATTCCTTTCTTCTTCTTCTTTTCATGCTTGTTTTTGTTCCTTTGATCTTTGGCTCATGATTTAGCTCTAGAAATGTTATACCTGCAATATGACATAGAAAACTCGAAGAATCGGGAGTTAATATGATAAATGTGCGATAAATCGGACTTAAAACGTAGTAATAAAATGATACGATTTCTCGTTATCAAACTTCCCCAAACTTAAACCTTTGCTTGTCCTCAAGCAAATAGTCGGTTGAAAAATGATCGGACAATTTTCATCGGACGCATACACATAACAAACCATACGAGGAATCATTTAGCTAGATAAACCGGTACTGGAATAGAACACTAACGATACACTAATAACACAAGCAACAAGCTAAGTCGTCGACTTCCCATTAAACGAAACATTCGGTAATTGCGTTACGATTCTACCTAGAGTCTTTCGATCTTATTTCACCCGGTTTCATTCTAGCGCAATCACATTAAGCCCTTTGCCTTAGCACGCACGTAGTGGAGTAGCCGGTTAGTGACTTTGATCCTTTATAAGCACGGGGTCTGGTACACGAATGTGGCAACCCTATATATATATTATCCAAATTGGAGGTTGTGGGGGATCGAGCCGTAGCACGCCCTACCAAGTTCAGAACCAGGTACCTCTGAACCAACCCGCAATGGACTCCTTCTTATATTTCTCGTTTCTTATATGAGACCGTGTACTTTGGTGCAATTTCTTTTTATTGGCATCGAGATATGAAGGATCATTTATAGATTAGGCATCAAACACTTATGTTCATCGGCTCCCCACGTGGTTTGTGTTCAGACGGTGCTGACTGCTAGTATAAACTACTAGGGGTTACTTTAGAACTGAAACTTAAGGTGTATTCGTAACAATTATCGGAACGGAATGCTTAAGTAGGAAGTCTAAGGTGTCAAGACTGTATTGATCTTGTTGGATCTTTCTCAGCTTCCTAACTACGATTTCATAGGTAAGTCGGGTAATGCGAAGATAAAACAAAAATTTTCGGTATGGCTAAATAAACGGGGAAAATTCGAAACTGAAGAAATAACACAAATATTACTTCGTTTAATTGAAAATACGGAAAGGGAAATACAATGAAATGGAAAATGCGGAAAGGGAAAGGTATCTCTCCCACACTATATCAGACATTGTCCTCAATGTTGTGATATAATAGCGGGGAAAATACAATACAAAAATAGAAATGGAAAAACCAAAAACATAAACTAAGGCTGCTGACGACCACGGCCTCGGCTTCTGGTGCGGGAGCGTCTGGTAGGAGTCGCTTCTGGATCAGAACCGGTGGTGGTGAGAGCAGTGATATCTATATGCAAAGCCTCCAGCTCGCTAAAAATCTCTCCTAGCTTCTCATCTGTCGTCCTCTGGTTACTGGCAACAGCTGAAAGGAGTGCGTCATATTGCTCTTTTTGCCTTCGCTCAAGTGCGACATTCATCTGATTCTGCTGATGAATGGCACGGAGGACGTATTCAAGTGTGATATCGGGTAAAGGTGGCTGTCTGGTGGAGGACTCAGGGATGTCCTGTACTGGCTCAGCAGCATCCATGGTATCCTGCATTTCGTCCACAGGTGCATCAGTCTGCTCATCAATAATCGGGACGCGGCCTGCAACATCCGGTAAAGCAAATAGCCAATTGGATCGGTTCGATGGATCGATGCGGTCACGGCAAGGCAAGGTGATGTGATGATAAATGGTGCCTTAGATCACAGGGTTGAACCTGCCATCCTCTCTCTGCGATATCAAATGGGCGGACTTGCAATAGCTCTTTGTAAGCAACTCTGCGGCTCTATGAGGCAAATGAGTAATCTGGTCACCAAGCTCCAGCTGTATGGCAAGGGTGGTGACGATCCCGCCTATGTAGAAGGGGGTTGCGCCTCTATGCACTACAGACTGGATATGGGATAAAAGGAACGGGGCAACATTGATGCGCTCCTCATTTAAGGCACAGTTCAAGAACAAGAGCTCTTTGGAGTTCAGCTTGTGATTGCTCTCTCTTGCGAAAATAGTGTTGCAGATGATGCGATGGAAATACCGAATCGTCGGATTATGGATGTGGGTGGCATTCAGACTCTGATAAGCGGTAGCACGGCTATTAGTGATGTCGTGCCACAAAGTGAAAGCAGCTTCGTTGAAGTTGTCGGGCACGCGGAGATGAGCATCATCGCCGTGATGGAAACCTAACAGTTCAACGATCCTTGTTTGTGTGATTTCGAACTCTCTTCCGAGCATTCTGAACTTTGCAATGCCGGTGAGTTGACTTGTTGAACCGGGAGGTGTAAAATACTGAAACGAACTCAAAAATTCCAAGGTGAGGATTTCGAATGTCGGTTATGGTTGACTGCACAAGTGCCACAAACCAACATGCTCAAGCAGTAGCTTCACGCTGTCTAGCAGTCCTAACTCCCTCAAGCAGTCAAGGTCGACATACCGAGTGGGTTGGATGCCACGGTTCTGAAACCTGATAAACTTCTGTCTTTGTGCTTCTCCTTGGTCACCATCTCTAAACTGGATATTCTCCATTGCATGCAAGTAAGGTAAATGAGAGATAAAATTTTTTGAGGTTTTGTGAGAAAATGAAGAAATGTGAAGAATTTTCTGGATTATAATGAAATGAGTGAATGTGAGAAGTTTGGAATAAATGGAGAGGTTTAATGGGTTAATGGGATTAATTGAGAGTAATGGGAGGTTACGGGAGAATGAGGAGATAATGGGAGGTTTCTTATTTTTGTGAAAATGGAGATGGGGGTTCTGCGAAGGTGAACGGTTTTGTTTCTTCAGAATTCATAAAATAGGGTTGTCACGGTCGTGAGGGAGGTCTTACGGTCGTGACGCGCTAAATAGCTCGTCACGATCGTTAGGGAATGGTGACGACCGTGATGACTATAAAACTAGTAATTTTTCACAGAATGCATTATCTCACTTCACTTCAATGCAATTTCTTATCACTTTCAATTAATTCTAACATAAACAATATATATAATACTGGATCAACATATATTAGCAGTAGATTTCATCACACGAGAATTCATAATATATCAAGAAATTTAAATATAATAGTAAATAATGAAAAGCATGGAAATTGATTAAATTAGAAAGTTGCAAAACTAGAAGTATTTTGCTTTTGACATAATAGAAGGAAAATTACATTGATAAAAATAAGCTACGAAATGTTTGCAAAATGTTAAAACTAACTAGAAACAAAAGTGAAAAGTAAAATAAATTAAATCACTACAGCATTTTCAAAGTTGCTTCTTCAAATCTTCAAGTGCGGAGTTCAAATGGTAGAATTGTTCACATGTTATGTCAGTTAAACCTATAACGTCCAATCGCATGCTTTTAACCTCATCCTTAACAGCATTAATATCGGCTTGGTAAACTTCAAGAGTATTCATAATTTTCTTTAAGTTGTCAGCATATCCTACTTGATTTACTTCAGGGGTTTCAATCACTTCATCAGTGTGGTCGATGTCATGGTAACCAGGAGGTGTCTCAGGGTCACTTTCTACATCAGTCATTATGTCATCCCTAATTCTGTAAGATTGTGGTGTTTCGGGTGTAGATGGATAGTCAAGAGGGGTAAGCTCATAAAGCCAATTATCTTTATTGTGAACACTGACTCTAGCATGGTTCGGTAATGCGAACAAGGTTACTACTTCATTTCTGATTAGGTACTCGTAAGGTGGTTGTCCTAAGTGTCATATAATTTGGCGGTTAAAGCAGAAGTTCAGATTCATAGGACGGATGGTACCTAAACGGCTACACTTGTGTAATTGGTATCTAAGTCCTAGGGCATCAGCAATCATGGTGACCAGGCCTCCTACCAATATTGGTAGATCAGGTTCCTCTTGGATTCGGGTAAAAGTTTGCATCATGAATGGTACACCATTAACTGGTTGTCCATTGGTCAAACAGGACATAATGAATATCTCATCTTTAGATACTCTAGTGAGGTTTTCTTCCTTTCTAAAGAAGGTGTGGGCAAGGATCTTATGGAAATATCGGATATCAGGGTTATGTATTTCATCATTGTTCATGTTATCCGGCTCAGGATGGTAATTTCCGGTTAAGGTTCCCCAAAAGAAGTCCAGCTCAATATCCATTAATTCTACCTGGGTGGTAGTAAAAGCAAATGGTCCACTAGGGAATCCTAATAAGTCAGCTAGTTCTTTATGGTTAAAGTCATATTCGATCCCGAATAGTCGGAAACTGATAAATCCTTTTCTCAATCCAAAACCGCGCTCGGGTAAGTAAACTAAGGAGCTTAAGAACTCAAGGGTGAGCTCGCGGTAAGTCACAAACTTTTGTTTTATGAGAGCATTCTCCCATCTAAGTTGGTTAAACAGGTATAGGATGCTATCATGTATACCTAAAGTTTCCATAGTCAGATCATCCGGGTACAGAGTCAAATCCATTGGTCTCTGTGATAACTCTTCAAATTTCATTCTTTGGTTCCTACCTCTAAATTTGGTTTCCATAATGTTTCTCGGTTGGTTAGCCATAGTTAGTGTAAATGTGGAGGAAACAAATCAGGGGGAAAAGGAAAGTGGAAAAGACTTTAGAAAATCTGTAAAAGTGATTTAGAAAATAAAAATTAAAATAAAGAAAAATAAGAAAATAAATGCATAAATAGAATCAATAATGATAATAATGAAATAAAACAATAAAATAATAAAATGATAAAAATGATAAAATGATAAATTGATTAAAATAATAAAATGGGTTGCCTCCCACTAAGCGCTGTTTTTATCGTCATAAGCCTGACGTAATGCTTAGGGGTAGATTAATCAGGGAAATTAGTGGACAACTCTAAAAGCTTTAGACTATTTGCATAATCTCTATTTTCAATTTTATGGTAATGTTTTAATCGTTGTCCGTTTACTGTGAACGGTTCACTATTCCTACCCTTAATTTCTATTGCTCCGCTCGGGAACACTTTAGTTATTTCAAAGGGTCCTGACCATCTAGATTTTAGTTTTCCAGGAAAGAGCCTAAGTCTTGAATTAAAGAGGAGTACAACGTCTCCCACACTAAATTCTTTCCTAGATAGGCGTTTATCGTACCATCGCTTAGTTCTTTCTTTATATATCTTAGCATTCTCATAAGCATCTAACCTTAATTCTTCTAATTCGTTAATATCGAGGATTCGCTTTTCCCCAGCGGCATTGTAGTTTATATTGAGTGTTTTAATCGCCCAATATGCTTTATGTTCTAGTTCTACCGGGAGATGACAAGACTTTCCATACACTAATTTGAAAGGTGTAGTTCCTATGGGTGTCTTGTAGGCTGTCCTAGAAGCCCATAAAGCTTCATTAAGTTTAGATGACCAATCTTTCCTAAATATGGCGACAGTCTTTTCTAGGATTTGTTTAATTTCTATGTTTGAGACTTCGACCTGTCCACTTGTTTGTGGATGATATGGTGTTGCTACACGATGTCTGACTCCATACTTAGATAGTAATTTGTCAAATATTTTCGAAATGAAATGCGAGCCACCGTCACTTATGACAAGTCTAGGCACACCAAATCTTGGAAAAATTATATTCTTGAAAAGCTTAATTACTACTCGTGTGTCATTTGTAGGAGAAGCTATAGCCTCAATCCATTTTGAAACATAATCGACAGCTACGAGTATGTAATTATTACCGAAAGATGATGGGAATGGGCCCATGAAATCTATTCCCCAGACGTCAAAGACTTCTACTTCTAATATTCCTCTTTGAGGCATTTCATCTCTTCTTGAAATATTACCGGTGCGTTGACACCGATCGCAATTTATAACAGCGATGTGGACATCTTTCCATAAATTAGGCCAAAATAGGCCGGATTGTAAGATTTTTGCACAAGTCTTGGAAGTGCTTGCATGTCCACCATAAGGAGATGAATGACAATGAGCAATGACATCTTCTATTTCTTCTTCGGGAATACATCGACGAAAGATTCCGTCTGGTCCTCTTTTAAACAATAATGGTTCATCCCAATAGTAATGCTTGAGATTGTGAAAGAATTTCTTTTTCTGCTGATAGGTTAAGTCAGGTGGAAGTGCTCCTGCAACTAAGTAGTTGACAATGTCAGTGTACCATGGCAGTCCTACGGTTGTTTGGATTGTTTCCACGGGTTCTGGTTCATCTATGTCTAACTGAACTGGGTCGCTTCCTATTTGTGCTATCAACTGTTCATACGGAAAATCGTCGTTAATCGGCACTTGTTCGGGTTTAATACCTTCTATTCTAGATAAATGGTCCGCTACGACGTTTTCAGTACCTTTCTTATCTTTTATTTCGAGATCAAACTCTTGTAAGATTAAAATCCATCTCAAGAGTCTTGGTTTAGCATCCTTCTTGGTTAATAGATATCTGATAGCAGCGTGGTCTGTGTAGACGATTATTTTTGCTCCCACTAGGTAGGAACGGAATTTGTCAAGCGCAAAGACAACTGCTAACAATTCTTTTTCAATGGTGGCGTAGTTCATCTGAGCAGAATCTAAGGTTCTACTGGCATAGTAAATTGCGTGAAGTTTCTTGTCCTTCCTTTGTCCTAGAACTGCGCCTACAGCATAGTCACTCGCATCGCACATGATTTCGAAAGGTAATCTCCAGTCAGGGGGTTGCATGATTGGTGCGGTGATGAGGGCTGTTTTTAGAGTTTCGAATGCTTTAAGACAATCTTTATTGAATATGAACTCAGCGTCTTTCATTAATAAACCGGTAAGAGGTTTAGTGATTTTCGAGAAATCTTTGATGAATCGTCGGTAGAAACCGGCGTGTCCTAAAAAGCTTCGTATTTCTCGAACGGTCTTAGGGGGTTAAAGATCTTTTATGACTTCTATCTTAGATTTATCAACTTCAATTCCCTTATCAGATATAACGTGTCCTAGTACGATTCCTTCTCTGACCATAAAATGACATTTCTCCCAGTTAAGTACGAGGTTTACTTTTACACATCTTTCTAACACCATTTCTAAATTTGATAGACATCCTTCAAAACTTTGCCCGCATACAGAGAAGTCGTCCATGAACACTTCCATGATGTTGTCTATGAAATCTGCGAAGATTGACATCATACATCTTTGAAAGGTTGCAAGAGTGTTGCATAATCCAAAGGGAATTCGTCTATAAGCGAACGTTCCATAAGGGCATGTGAATGTAGTCTTTTCTTGATCATCTGAGTGGATAGGGATTTGGAAAAATCCCGAGTAACCATCAAGATAACAGAAATACGAGTGCTTGGCTAATCGTTCTAACATTTGATCTATAAAAGGTAGTGGGAAATGATCTTTTCGAGTGGCTTTGTTTAGTTTACGATAATCGATGCACACTCTATGTCCGGTCACTACTCTTTGTGATATCGATTCACCTTTAGCGTTTTTAACAACAGTGATACCTCCTTTCTTTGGTACTACATGTACTGGACTAACCCATTTACTATCAGAGATTGGATATATTATTCCAGCGTCTAGTAGTTTCTTAACTTCTTCCTTTACTACAGTGCTAAGGATTGGGTTAATTCTTCTTTGAGATTCTCTGGATGTTTTGCAATCTTCTTCTAGCAGAATACGATGCATACAGATTGAAGGGCATATTCCTTTGAGATCATATATGTTATATCCTAATGCAGTTGGATATTTCTTTAAGACATCTAAAAGTTTCTTTGTTTCAATTGTTCCTAAACTGGAATTGATTATAACTGGTCTTGTACATTAAGTGTCTAGGAATTCGTATCTTAGGTTCTTAGGTAAAGTTTTTAACTCTAATGTAGGTTTATTCTTACTTGGCATGGGATCCGGTGTAAGTGCTAAACTTTCGCTTAGACTATCATCCTGATATGGTTTACGCCAATTGTCATCTTCGAAAATCGGAGGGATTTGAATTTTCATAATTTCAGAATAGGTAGTTTCTTTCATTTCCATTTCTCTCACACATTCGTCAATTACATCCAATAAATAGCATGTATCCTCTATAGCTGGTGATTGTAAGAATTGTGTTAAAATAAATTCAACTTTCTCTTCACCTACTTCAAAGGTTAGCTTTCCTTTCTTTACGTCTATAATAGCTCCGGCGGTAGCTAAGAATGGTCTTCCTAGTATGATAGGTGTAATGGAGTCTTCAGAGATGTCCATGATTATAAAATCAGTAGGAATATAGAATTGTCCTATACGCACTGAGACGTTTTCTAGTATGCCTACAGGATATTTAATAGAGCGATCGGCTAGTTGAACAGACATTTTAGTTGGTCTTAGGTCTCCCATGTCTAGCCTCTTGCAAATTGTTAAGGGCATAACACTGATACTGGCTCCTAAATCGCATAGAGCTTTGTCAATGACGAATTTTCCTATTACACAGGGTATAGAGAAACTTCCTGGATCTTTTAGCTTAGGAGGCATATTATTTTGAATTATTGCGCTACACTCAGCAGTAAGTGTAATGGTTCCGTTATCCTCTATCTTTTTCTTATTGGATAAGATTTCTTTTAGAAACTTAGCATACAAGGGCATTTGAGTGATAACTTCTGTAAACGGAATAGTAATGTTCAGCTGTTTCAGAAGTTCAACAAATTTCTTGAACTGGCCCATTGTCTTAGAATTGGTTAATCTCTGAGGGTACGAAATTGGTGGTTTATAAGGTGGTGGAGGCACATAAGGCTTTTCTTTCTCCACTGCCTCTTGATTATTATCTTCCTTTTCTTCTGGTTCATTCACCATTTCAGTCGGCTTATCCGGTTTTTGGTACATGGCTGGATTGTCAAGTCTTGGATCGGTAGGTCCGTCAAGTTCCTTGCCACTTCTTAATATCACAGCATTGGCCTGTCCTTTTGGATTAGGTTGAGGTTGTCCAGGAAATACTCCAGCTGGTGCAGCGGTAGGTGCTTGTTGTTGAGCTACCTGTGAAATCTGAGTTTCAAGCATTTTGTTATGTGTAGCTAACGCATCTACCTTGCTCACTAATTGCTT
Organism: Lathyrus aphaca; assembly: GCA_963966055.1. Taxonomy (NCBI): domain Eukaryota; kingdom Viridiplantae; phylum Streptophyta; class Magnoliopsida; order Fabales; family Fabaceae; genus Lathyrus; species Lathyrus aphaca. Next base: position 505,949,008 of record OZ014522.1, on the reverse strand, counting down.
AATCTGCTCACTAGTGTGTATGTTTTGATTTAGGAAATCCTTGTTCGTTTGAGATTGGGTAGCTATGAAGTTCTCCATCATCAACTCAAGGTTTGATTTTCTAGGAACATTAGGAGCAGTCTTTTGATATCCTGGTGGTGTAGCTGGTGCTTGACCTGGTGCGTATAAGGCATTGTTGTTCTTATAGGAGAAATTCAGATGATTCTTCCAACCTGGGTTGTATATGTTCGAGTACGGGTTTCCTTGAGCATTATTCACTTGATCTGTGGAAATTCCTGCTAATAGTTGACAATCTGGGACAGCATGTCCTGGAACTCCACATAACTCACAGTTAGGTGTTACCGCAACCACGGTGGTTGTTGGTGTTATGGCCAAGTTGTCGATCTTTTGGTTTAGTTGGTCAAACTTTGCATTGACTTGATCCATACTACTCACTTTGTACATACCTCCTTTTGTTGGTTTCTCAGTTGCGACTCTCTCGCTTCCCCATTGGTAATGGTTCTGAGCCATACTCTCGATAAGTGCATAAGCATCATTATATTCTTTGTCCATTAGTGCGCCGCCTGCGGCAGCGTCAATTGTCATTCTTGTATTGTACAAGAGTCCATTGTAGAAGGTATGGATGACCATCCATTCTACTAATCCGTGATGTGTACAAAGTCTCAGCATATCTTTGTAGCGTTCCCAAGCTTCGAAAAGGGACTCGTTTTCCTTTTGCTTAAATCCGTTGATTTGAGCTCTTAGCATAGCTGTCTTACTAGGTGGGAAATATCTTGTCAAGAAGACTCTCTTTAGTTCCTCCCACGTAGTTACTGAGTTCGAGGGTAGAGATTGAAGCCAGGCTCTAGCTCTGTCTCGAAGTGAAAAAGGAAAAAGACGTAATCTAATAGCTTCCTGGGTAACTCCATTAGCTTTTACAGTATCAACGTACTGCACAAATATCGAAAGATGAAGGTTCGGATCCTCGGTAGGATTTCCGGCGAATTGATTTTGTTGCACGGCTGATATCAGCGAAGGTTTCAATTCGAAATCGTTTCGGTTGATAGCCGGTGCGTCAATGCTGGAATGCGGCTCAGCTTGCGAAGGACTAGCGTAATATTTGAGTGGATGATTCGGTTCTTCAGCCATCTCTGCGTCCTTTGATGTTCCAACCGGTTTAGGTGGATCAACTTGAAGATCTGGAATGTTGTATTTTCGTTCGTAAACGAATATTCGTCTTCTTACGTGTAAGAAGCGTTCTAATTCTGGAACTGGAGGTTGCAAGTCTTCGCCTTGAGAGCGAGTACTTGGCATACACTCGGGAAATTAGATTAGGAAAAGAATAATTGTTACCTTAGTCTAGACAATGATACTCTAATAGTGCACTAGTAACTAAATTAAGATCCCCGGCAACGGCGCCAAAAACTTGATGGGCGCGAAGACGCGATATGTGTCTAGCGGTATCTGAACTGCAAGCGCACAGCCTATCGAAGTAATATAAAAGATTGTCGATCCCACAGGGACTTTATGATCACTTAGTGCTAGAGGGTCTACTAGTTTAGCTAAGGTGGATGTTTATCACGATTTGGTTTTAAGGATTAGAACGAGAATTAAATTTTAGTTTTAATGAAATAATAAGAAGGCGGTCAGTATGTAATTATGCTAACCTATGCGGGTCAATCTAACCTAAGCTTATAAAGGTGGTTCACTTAAATTATTCTGTAGAGATTATCAGTTTAAATACCCTTGACTCACACTCTCGTGGTTTTATCTCGGATCTTACTCCTAAAGCCCTATGCCTGCTCTCGCTAGCCCATAAGTGTTTAGAAAATAATTTTTGAAAACTTAATAAGTCTAATTCATTTTAAAGCGCTCTCGCTGTATTTAAATCAAATGCCTAACTTTAGCTATCCGGTTAAAATCTCACACTCTCGTGGTCTCGACCTAACCTATTACACTTTTCTTACTCTCGTAACAAAAAGATTAGTTTTAATAATAAAAAGTTACAACCAGAATTTAAGTTCTTAATTATTTTAGCCTAGATTTGATTTTACCGGTTTGGTTTAGTTTAATTACATACCGCCTAATTTGTTTAGCTACTCATTTTTGTTGTACCAGACAGATGCAGAAACAGATAAATATAAATTAATACATGCATTATAAAATAATAGAAATAATATCTTAACATAAATAAATAACTTAATATAAATGCGAAATTATAAAAAACCTGAATGATTAAAATCGTAATACTCCTTCTTCCACAGACTGGTAAGCTCGGAGTGCGGAACCGGAATCGAAAATAAAATTAAACAATTTCTGAAGGCTTGAAAAGAAATTAATAATAATAACAATTTCCTAATGTTGGAAATTGTTATTGGGTTTGGTTTGGATGTAGAAGCAGAAAATAAAACAAGAACACTTGCTAGAAAAATAAAATAAGGGTGCAACAAAAATACGGCAGAGCTTCCGCGAAAATCTAAAAATAAAACTCTCTGTTTCTAAATTCGTAACTAAGCTATTTATAGAAAATAATATTGGGCTTGGGCAGTTGAAATCCATAGCGTGGGTATCGTTCCGTTGAAGAGAGAATCCAGGAAAAAATGCATACTGGGTTGAGAAATAATAGGAATGACTTTTGACTTCACGTTGCACGTCTTCATGACCAATTCAATTAAATAAAACCTATTTTCCTTTGTCACGTTCGTGACAAAGGTGTCACGCTCACTTTTCCCATATAAAGCGCGTCACGGTCGTGACACTTGAGTGACGATTGTGAGTGATCCAAGTTGGGCGTCACGGTCGTGACGATGTGGTAACGACCGTGGCTGTTACAAATTATGCAGAATTACAGAATTCCTTTCTTCTTCTTTTCATGCTTGTTTTTGTTCCTTTGATCTTTGGCTCATGATTTAGCTCTAGAAATGTTATACCTGCAATATGACATAGAAAACTCGAAGAATCGGGAGTTAATATGATAAATGTGCGATAAATCGGACTTAAAACGTAGTAATAAAATGATACGATTTCTCGTTATCACCCGTATATGAGACCAAATCTTTAGCTAAATCCATAGCAAATTCAATCTCCCAATATCACGGATAAATTTATAGTCGATGAAGGTTTGAACAAACATAAAATACCTATGTCACAACTGAGTAAACCCCATGTCTAGTAATATAAATGATTGTTTAATAATATTTAGATCAAACTGTGTTATCCACAATAATTTCTTAAACAAGATCTAAGTTGATTCACTCAAGTTTGTAATGGAGAAAAAAACACTGAATAACATAAAAGGTTTGATCATCAAGAATAGCAGTTTTAAATGCGTCATTTGGTTCGTACAAATTATGGGAAATGCATCTAAAGGGGATTAACATAGGGAAACTAGTCTTCCGTCCTTGATGTATTCTTGGAAAATCAAAGAAAATAAAGCAAATACACATTGTCGCTCCCGGGATTTCCATCCTGGCACATACGCGAAAGTGACGCGGAGAAAGGAAGAGTCGCCAACCAGACACTTTTATCCCGAAGGAAGGATAATGCTGCACAAACCCGGAAGAAGGAGAAAGCGGGGTCTCACGAACTAAAGAGAAAAGGTAAGGGAGTCGATTACGAAAACGGAAGGTATTATCACCCCAGACCGTTCGTCGTACCGACGGGATCCACGCTTGTTAGCACTGTTTCAAAGGGTGAGCGTATCTGCCACTGCTGCAACTGCTACTGGGAAGGACTGAAAAGAAATAAGGGAGAATGATATGAAAGGATAAGGATATAAAATGGCACGAAGAACGAGGAAAGACATTGAAGGATTGTGCTTGCCAAACGTCATCGCTTGTGCCTATGTATTCCCTTTGTGCAATGAGAAATTCAGAACACCGTAGTTTGACTCAATAAGACTGACACATCTTGCTTGTGTGTTTTTTAGAAGGGAATTGCTTATGCCTATGCTCAGGTGTTGCAGGCTCGTCTGGAACGAGTGCATTTACCGTCTTGCAAATGACAAGTAGGAGCAAGTTCTTTCGTTTAGAGTGAGGGAAATGAGAAAAGAATTCCCGAAGGAAAGACACTTATTGTTTGTTTGGAGTTTTTTAGAAGCTTTTTATTTGAGCGTTTGCATAGAAAAGTGTATTCAAGCCTCGTTCAATGGAATGTGTACTTCCTACATCACTCAAAGATGGAATGAATAAGAAGTACACCTAAGTATGCAGGAAATCCCCAAACTTAGTTCCAAAGATTAAGGCTCAAGCATACTAGCCTATTTTATTTATTAAGTGTTTTTGTTGTTTTTGAAATGAAGAAGTGTTTGTTTAGATTATTTGTGGAACATCTTCTTGCTAAGACTTGTTCATCATGATAGATACCCTACACCTCATCCCCATATGGAATGAATGCAAGTATCACATGGAAAAGTCTCTTGGCACATGAAGAAGTTCAACCTTTATTAGATGTTTTTTATTTTGTTTTGAGATGAGAGAGAAAGACTCAGAGAAAGAAAAAAGAAAACTTTAAGGAGGAAACTAATAAGCCTATGAGTTATCATGCATGGATATCCTAAGGGTTAGTGAGGCATAAGAATTATATCCTAAAAGAAACAAGAGAAAGAGAGAATAAAGAAGAAGGAGAAGAAGAAGAAGGAGAAGAAAGCAACTTACTTCCAAGAGGGAAGTTAAGTTGTTTCTAAGAGGGATGAGAGAAGATTGTACAAGCAAAGCATATTTAAATGTTTAATCAAACACAAATTGAATGATTAAAAGATGAGGGAAGAGGTTAGAATGTGGATGCACATCCACACTCTTATGACTTACCATAGCCCCTGAAAAGTTAGCAAAATTGGAAAATAAAACTAAACAACACTTATCACAGCGCTCCAATACTCGGATAAGCATAAAAATATAAAATAAACACACACACACACACACTTAACATATAACAACCCACATTCCACATCAAGACACGTGTTAGAAGTCAAAACAGAACACAAACTGCACACTTTTTACAACTCTTATGCAGCAAGACAACAATAGAAGGCAAGACATATTTGGATGCAAAAATGAATACAACAAGATTAAATTCACACTCTCATGCATCATGCAACAATGACATGTCAAGAGTGCATCATGATCATGTATTAATGAGCATGGATGAACATAAATAAGCAAACATGAATATGCATCTAACAATTCTAAATGCATTACATAATCAAGAAATAGACATGCAAAACCAAATGCATTTATGATCAACATGCAACCAAGAACATATGTTAATGCAAACATCTCAACACATGGAAATAATGCTAAGAGAATGCATATCAACAACATTGAATCATGTATCACCTTTGAGCAAACATTAACATTCATGCAAATTCCAAGTTTATGTATGTGTGTGTGTATGAAGACATGAAACAAATGCATAGACAATGCACACCCGTATATTAAACAATTATTATCATACAAACAGGTCCATGTAAACATGCAATCATCATGTGCAATGCTTCATGAATGTAAAACATCAATTATGTCAAGTATCGGAAATGCACAAACTCATGTGTTGAATGAATGCAAACATATATCAACATGCATACAAACAACTCCTAACAATTACCTAAAATGATATCACAATGATCCATGATGATTAAGGATGGAATGGCATGCAAACACACATGAAAATGCACAAAAATTCCAATCTGCTTCAGTGTTAATCGGTTAACCAAAGCATTAACCGGTTAACAACTCCAAAACCTATATATCTGCGCAAAAATACAATGTGTTAACCGGTTAACCAATCTGTTAATCGGTTAACACTGAACCAATAGCACAAAAAACTACAGAAAAAACACTTTCCAGCAACAACTTATTTCCATAATCACCAGAAGTTCCACCACTCAATTATGCACGAAAATTACATCAAATCAAATATAAATCAATGAAGAATTGGATCCACAAACAACAACACACAAATCAATCCACAAATGGATCAATCAACACAAAGATATTATGGATCTGCATCAAGAAAATGCAAATAAGCTAAAAAAATAAAAGTAGATATGAAATTAACCAACCTACAAAGTTGAGATTTGCTTTGGTGAATGTTGATTAAGCTGCAATTGATGGATCAAAATTATAAATCTAAAGATCCAATGCTCCTCTTCAAGAAATTGCAAAATAAATGCAAGATAATGAACTTGATGCAAAAGCTTAATCCAAAATCACTTCCAATGCAAAAATTGAGATCCAAACCAGTAGCAAAAACCACAATTAGATGTGTAGAGATTCAATTGATGAGGTTTAGTTCTAAGATCAACGAATTTCAAGGTGAAATTTGATAATCTTTGAAGAAAATGGAACTTTGAGTGTGTAAGGGTTTGAAGAAAGTCGAGAGAAAAGTGAGAGAGAAAACCAGAAAATTGAGAGGGAAAATGAAATTATGAAGTCTCCTCCTACAGGTTTGGGATAAAATGGTATAAATACCACCTAGATTTGGGGCCCAAAATATGGTTTGGAACTAGGATTGTAGATTACTTAGAAAGGTGATTAGGAATTAACTTGGGAATTAGACTTGACAATCATTCTAGATCCTTCTCAATAATTCACATTTAAATGAAATGAAATAAAAGTGAAAAACAACCAAAATCCCTCCATGCTGAAAATCTGCATTTTGGCAAAAAAATGAATGCGTTAACCGGTTAACCAATGTATTAACCGGTTAACACAAGTAAAATTTGAATTTTCACTCCTTTTGATGGGAAACCTTAGAAATGCATTTGTGTTGTCCGTTCTGATCCTGTCTTGACTCTGAGACCTAATGATATGTTGCCACTAGAAAAACACTTGATCACATGTCCTATGCTTCAACCATGATGTATGATTTATTTTTATTATTTATTACTTTTTTATGATTTGAATGCAATGCAATGTATGAAAATGTATGCTAAATGATATGGAAATGAGAGGGCAAATTTTGGGGTGTTACACACGTTGCAATCCAGTAAGGATGAAACCCTTGATGAATCTTTCTATTCTTCTACTTTAATGTTATAAAATATGTCTCAATTAGGATAAATTTCACAATCCTAACAACTGATAACAACTGAATGTGTTTTCCCATTTAAAGAAAAAATCCCAATATTGCCAAAAACGTGCAACACTTCCCTATATGTGTGACGCATTTTTGGAAAGTTGATCATGTGCCGCACTAGGATTGCTAAAATGTGTTGTGTGTAACATCTTATACCCTGAAACTTATATAAAAGAATTACTCGATAATTTAAGATGTCACCAACGACCACCCTTCAAAACTCATTAAAACATGTGACAACATGCAACGGAAAAATAATTTCATATCAACTTCAATTTAAAATCCATAATAAAGTATCAAAATTTTAAACACCAAAATCAACATTAACTTAAAAACATAATAACCACCTCATTCCCGGTGTTACACGATCATAACACTAAAACCACCAATGTGTGATAAAGCGATAAATAAAACGAAGAGTAGCTTTGACAAGCCACCTTCCACACACAACAACAACTTTACTTCTGAGTATTTACAAGATGTCCATGGTGGACAATATTAAGTAAAAGGGTGAGAAACAACTTCAATATGAACAATTTAAAGAATGTGAAAGTAGAGAAATACACAAAATATCATACATTCCATACACAATCAACATCACCATAATCTCACACTCATTCACAACAACACACAAATATATATGTAATGCGACTCACGACACAATGTTACACTTATGCATGTGGTACACACTCAACATTTGGTTCTCTCTAGAACCGGGTCCCCCTTCTGAACCCATGAGCCACCCTTATGAGCTCTAAGTCTCCCCCTTCTGAGTTTAGGACAAGCCACTTATCCCCCCCTTGTAAACTAACGAACATGCCTCTTTAAAAAATATGACACAATGATGCATGTCCATACAAATCAATGCAACAACAATAATAATAATGTCTACGACCCCCTTTTGACTATAAACAACATTAATTGACACACAATAGTAATTCCACCTTCTGAATTACTATCCACCAATAATAACAACAATGCACACCATAATTACAAAATCAATCACCATATAATCATGCATTTCATAACAAGACGAATCTTATTCATGCCATATAACATCACCGCACATTAGCACCACATCAAATGCATATTCACAAATCATTCAATAAATGATCTTAACATCGTTTTATCATTAGTTCATTCGATTGCATCGATTAATCATATATTCGTTATCGCTAAGTAGTGCATAACTAGTAAAGTTACCAGCTTTCATAATTTCCAGAATCCATCTAGTCTCTTAATTCACCACTATGGGATAACTATACGCGTTAGGTTTATAACTCTTCAAACCACACCTCATTTGGACTTACAGAACTAAAGTTACGACAAAAATAGTCGGGGTGATAAAACATGGTTGAGTTCAGAAAATTTTCAAAATAGGCTAGCATCATTCGATTGACATCAAATTTATTTACACACCGCATTTCCAATTTCTCTTTTGGGCTACATGAAATTGATTATTTCTCAGCCATAATCAATTTTCATAGTGAAAATTCCCATGTTTTTCTAAAACAACACACGTGCAATCGATTGACATGTGGTGAAAATAGATTGACACATCCCCAAAATGCAAAAATCCTCAGTTTTCTCACATGAACTTCATTCTTTTCATCCCATATCCCATATACATCATCCCAATCCTCATTATAATGTCCAAATACACCTTAACGTGAATTGAACAATATATAACAATATTATCACAATCAAACATGTTAAAGCACACATATCAAGTCATGGATCATAACGATTTGACATAAACCCATTAATCACTTTCATCAAACTCATACTCATGTTCAAAGCTTCAAATTTACCAAGAATGGAATAAATTCACATACTCATAAACAAAGAATGCAACATGAATTCATTCACAAGCAATCACCTAACAACATAATCAATCATCAATTTTTATGATTATCTCACAACAACACAAATGAAAACAAAATTTATATAACTCTAATGAGAGTAAAGGTCTCTCTTTTCTACCCTTTAATTCCAAAACACCCATATCCAAGACTTTCCCCCTTACCGGTTCCTTGCAAAAATCTTAATGGATCAAGGTTTGTGATTTATGCTCTCCCCCTTTAATCCTTAGCTTCGTTCCTGCACATTCTCTAAAAAAATATGATTTCACGTACCAACTGCTCTAAGTTCCTCTAAATTCTTTTTATTCTAAAATCATAATTATTACAATTCCTTAATAATTATATTTTCCTCTCCTCATATTATCTCTTCTCTTTCATTATTCCCTTTATTTGTCTTTATGTCAATTCAACCCCTACACCACTAATTCTCACTATTTTCTTATTTAATTAAATAAAAACAATCATTTATTCTAATTATTTTTTTATTATTTTAATTATTCTAATTCTTCTACCACCCTATCAATTATATTACCACCCTTGCCAATGCCCCTCATACACATACAACTCACAACACATATTTAATTAAAAGCACAACGAATATCAATTAATTAAAAAAATATGAATAATTTGATTAAATAAATTAATCAAATCCCAGGGTGTTACAACATGCCATACTTATAGAATTTTCTCCCTCGAAAATTATATGATGGAAACAAAGTCAGATACGACTCTCTCATCTGACTCTCTAGCTCCCACATTATGCTTCCACCACCAGGTCCTCTGTATACCACCTTCACCATCGTAATCTCCTTGCCTCTTAAGTGCTTTACTTCTAGATCCTTTACTCTCAAGGGATATGTCTCAACGGCCAAGTTCTCTCTAACTTGCACATTTTCCACTTGGATCACATGAGACAAATCAATAATGTACTTCCTCAAGTGCGACACATGAAATACATCATGAAGATTAGAAAGAAACGACGGTAGTACAACTCTGTAGGAAACTTCTACTACTCGCTTCAAATTTAGTAAGGACCAATAAAACATGACGTGAGCTTTTGAGACTTCAAGGCTCGACCAATACCAGTTACCAGAGTAACTCTAAAAAACACATGATCTACCTCTTTGAATTCAAATGAATTTCTCCTCTTATCATGGTAAATTTTCTGGTGACACCACAAATATTTCATCTTCTCTTGGATCATCTTGATCTTCTCAGATGTTTGTTGCACAATCTCAGGTCCAAACACAATACTCTCACTTGATTCATACCAACATAAAAGTAGCATGCACCTCCTAACATATAACGCCTCAAACTGTGTCATTTCAATACTATAATGGAAACTATTGTTGCAAAAGAACTCAATCAAAGACAAGTAGCTATCTCAAGCACCTCTTTGTTCTAGCACACAAGCCCTTAACAAATCCTATAAGGAATTGATAGTCATTTATGTCTGACCGTCCGTCCGTAAATGATAAGTATAACTCAACTTTAGCTTAGTACCAATGGCTTCCTACAAACCCTACAAAAACCTCGATGTGAATCTTGAATCTCTATTTTACACGATAAGCAAAGGGATACCATCACTACTACATAATAGACCTTTCGTCACACTAAATTACAATGGTCTGACTGTTAACAATGGTAATACCTCATTTTTGGACGCGCTTTGTTTATTTATACTTACAAAAATACATAGCACTATAGTCAAACTAATAAATTGTGATTATAAATTTATGGAGTGACATGGTTCGAGTCCCACCTCCAACAATTTTTCTACTTTTTCATTACATTTATTATTGTCCTTATAATTATAATATATAAATTAAAATTAAAACACCTATCACCATGGTTGTTAATGTGAACTGTTGTGAAAGTCATTACATTTCATCACAGTTTTTGAAAACAATCATGGTGAAATTGTTTACTTATATATAACATAAGGGAATTAGTTCTTGCTTCTTGACAATATCGTCGTAGCTATCACATCAAAACCCTATCACACATTTTTTCTCTTCTTCTTCGTGATTAACTCTCGCTTCATACATAAAGGTATTCTTCTTCTTCCTTATTATTTCTTTTTCGTGTATGTTGTTTTTATGTTTCACATTATTAACAAGAGTTTATGGTTTTTTTTATGTTGTATGTTGTTGTTGTTTTATGTTGTTGTTGTATGTTGTTGTTGTTGTTGTTACATGTTGTTCTGAAAAAGAGTTTATTTTATTGTTCTGAACTTAGATCCTTATCTCAACATGAATAATGGGAGAAATAAACTTCTCTTTGAGATTCGGGTTTCAAAGGAGGTTATTGTTATGGTGGATTTATGGTTGAACAAAGGAAAGGAAGCTGAATATGTTAGGGAACACATTACTATTGTTGAACCGTTTGATGGAATAAGCTATAAGAAGATTCATTTCAAGAATCTTAACCCTGAAAAGATGAAGAAGAAATAAGTTATTATGAATGACCTGATGAATCTAGATGTAACTGATTCTGAATCAGATGAAGACATTAAGAACTCTGAAGACCTTGAGAACTGCACAAATTCAACTAGGCATGAAGATTGAGGACATTGTTATGTTTTACATGATTTATTGTTGGTTGTTTTTATTGACAATTTTTGGTATTTTGTGGTTGTTATTGATTGTTATGTTACAGTGTACTGCTAGTTTATGTTAACATGCTGCTTTTTATTGTGGCATGATTTACTTCCTTTTTGGGTTAATAATATATTGTTTGTTGTTGTTGCTTGTTATCTTATAATGTTAATGCTAGTTATGTTGTGGTTGTTGTTGCTTGTTATATTACTGTGTTCTGCTTATTTATGCTAACAGGCTTCTTTTTATTGTGGCATAATTTACTTCCTTTTTTTGGGTTAGTAATGTACTTCTGGTTGTTGTTGCTTGTTATGTTACAATGTTAATGCTAGTTTATATTTTCAAAATAGGTTAACATTCTGAAAGTTGTTTATATTTTTAAATCTGGTTCAAGAGAACTTATATTATGCGTGTGGTTTGTAAATTATTTGTTTTTCTATGGAGAAACAATACAAGAAATATGAAGCAATTTTGGAAGCTTCACCCGCTTTGTATTTTTTCTTCATGGGAACAAAAAGGATATCAACTTCAAATCATTCCACAAATCTTTTTGATAAAAGGTATGTTGTCATTTTGTTGATGTATGTGTTGTTGAGTTTATTATAATGTATGTAGATTGTTTGTTTCACTAACCCTTCATTTGACATGAATTAATTTAAAGTGATTTAGAAAATAATAATATGAAAATGAAGTTATACTTGAAATGAAACTTAGATCAAACATGTTTTTTGAATTACATCTATCTTGTAATTCATCTATATCGTTATTTAACTCGTAGAAATTAGTTTATTGTCCCAAATTCTTCTAAGCAATGGTTCATTCTCTATTAATTTATATAGAAAAACATCAAATGTGTTTATAAATTGAATCATCTTCATTGTTTTCATCATAATAATCTTCATCATTGATTAAAATAATGATGATGATAGCAATGATGATGATTCACAACTAGTTAAGATATTGATGTTTTGAAAAATACTACATGTTAAAAAGCAAAAGATGAATTACAATATGAATGCGATTTGAAAAATAGTGGCTCATTTGAGTTGTTTTTCAATAAAAATTTAATTTTTCAAATTATTATCTTCTACATTAATTGTAATGGTTGTATATGTTTAGTGAGGTGTAAGCAAAAACAAGCAATCTAGATATTTTATTATAAATTCAGGGTACTTTTCACAATGGTTATGTTATGTAACTGTGGTGAAATGTTAATTATATTCCAAATAAATTGTTGATGTTGTTGGGTTTCGAACCCATGATCTAAATATATATCACATCAGTTGTTTAATATAATAATTGTGATAGGTAGTGTGATACCTTGCTTATAACCACAGTCACACTCCCGTTGTGGAAACCACCATACATACAATCACATACTACCTAACAACGGACGTGAAATCGTCATTATATGTGTTTTATAACCATCGTTATATGTGTTATCCGTAGTAGTGCATGTAAGCTAACAACTTTCTCATTATACAACTCTGTTAACTCCAGATCATGCGTCAAATAATTTTTCTCATGAAATTTCAACCGTCTAGAAGCACGAGCCACATCATGACTGTTGTACCCCAAAATTTTCCCTCCCATATTCAAGACTATATGTCTCAAGAGGTCTTCTAATGATCACAAGATTCTCAATTGCTCAAAGGATTCCAGGTTTCATCAGACTAAGCCTCATCCTAAGCAATGAATCTTAAACTAGGGTTTTGATTTTTCCAAAGCAAAGTATACTTATAAAGCCTCAAGTGGACTTCATGAAATCCCATATACTTCAATGAATAATCATGTCACATTTCAAGACTTTCCCTACAAGTTTGGTCAGTCGGATACTCAGGACATCAAAAATTAATTAACTTGGTCAAAAAGTCCATTGTGGTCAACATACAGTCAAACTTCAAGATTTTTGGTTAACATCAAGATTATGAAGTAAGATTTATCATATAATAAAGGTTTGATCATGATTCATCAAGGGAACCTCAGAATCATCAAGAATCAGGAGTTACTAAATTAGGATTTTGTGTAGGAAAAGTCAACTATACTTTGACCAACCATAACTTTCACATGCTTCATAAAATTTTTCCCATCCAAATCTTATTTTGAAGGAAATTCAATTCCCTACAACTTTGTGTCTCACAAGCCAAGGCCAAAAATGCTTCATTTGAGAGATATGAGCCAAGACATTACAGGTCCTTTGAAAATCAACAAAAAGTCAACTTTTTCAAAAGCTCATAACTTAAAAATGGAAGATCAAACGGACATGGAACCAAAATTAGTAGTTAGAGGACACTCTAATATTTCTAAAAAGTCCTAGAACACATACATGGGATAAAAATTGAGAGAGTTATGCATTGTTGAAGTTGGGCAATTTTGAGGAGGTGTATGAAGCAAAAATGGCCAAAACTCAAGTTTCTTCCAAATGGACCCATATTTTTCCAATCCAAACTCAATTATAAGATCATGCACGACCCATAGATCATAATATATGATTTTTTATATTTATTTTATATTATATTGGATTTAATTCATTTAAATTCAATTTTAATTAAGATAAATATTGAAAAATCAAATATTTGATCTTAGGTCTATTTTGGGATGAAATATTTGATGTTTATGATGATTGTAAATGTCCAAATTCGTGCAAGAGCAAAAGAGTATCATTTAATCTTAATTTTTGGTCAAATTAAAAACATCCTTTCTTCACCTCTAAGTAACCAAACTTCTTTCACCCAAGCCCAAAAATTGTGACCTAAATTACAGTTCTATATATACTCATCATACACACAAGTCACGAGAATGAAATTTTTACATAAAAAAAAAACCTTAAAAAAATTTCAAAAAAGGCAAACTAGGGCAAATTTCAAAAATACTTCATAGCAAGTTTTCAGCTTCTTTCTTCATTCAATCATCATCAATAAACTTCCAGGAGGCCAACCTATGAACACATGCCGCCTCTTACTTTTTCTTGATCTCAAATCTTTTGTTTCATAACATTTTAATACTTTTTCTTTTCATAATATTGTTTATAATCATGTATTGATGCTTTTTGACCGTTTGTTTTTTTAGTTATGATACAGGTTTCAAACAACACCATTGTTAGGGCACCATGGAGAACAGAATTGTTGGTTAATCTGCTGTAATCTGTTTCCGCCGATATTTTGAAGGTTGTAGTAGTGATAAGAATTCCAGTCTGACAGGTAAGTCAAATAAGTGCTAATGTTTCGATTTACTCTGAATTTTTTCCAGAAGTTCAGAAAAAAAATCGAAGAATAATACTTTTTTAGAATTCTATTCTAAAAGATTTCGACCCTCAAAATCGCAAATTCCTCTTTTTTCTATTTTATTTTATTTATTTTCTATTTCCATATTTTCAAAAAAATCTGAAAAAATTTGTGCGCTCTTTATTTGATTTTATTAGATTTTTAGCATCGTTTTAATATTTTTTAGATTTTATTTTAATCGCTTTTCTTATTTTCAATTATTTTAAAATATGCAGTGATTTTATCTGACACTGTTTATTTTTTTTATTCTTCTAATAACATGATAAAAAACATATCCTCCTCTCATCTCAAAGACTCAATATTCTTTTGATCTTTTCGTTTCATTATTTTACAATTTCTAAAGATAATGTAACTGCTAAAGCTTTGTAATAGTTTAGGTTTATTTTCCGCACTTTCATTTTCCTGTTAGGATTTTTTATATTTATGTATCTCTCCCAAATCCATGTAATAGTTTAAACTAGGGTTTTATTTTTCTGCACTATAAACTGTTATATGTATGCTTAATAGGATTGTATGACAAGACTAAAATCAATCGTTAGCTAACCCTAATTCACAAGATAAAATATCTGAAATCAATATTCACACACGTAAGTCGATGATCTCCATCTGCACCTCCTAGGGTTTCTCCTCTTGGTTGTCTTACAATACATGGTCAAGTCCCTCGAACTTGGGGGTATCTTAGTAAAGTTGCCTACGAACAATATCATCAAGTCCCTTTAAGATAAAAAAATCATAGTCCCTTCGAGTTGCCTACGAATAAATGATCTCGTCCCTCGATGACCCTACGAAAATGATGATCGTCCCTTCGAATTACTAAGATACCCCTACAGGTTGCCTTTTATGACCATACGATGACCCTATGCCCTTCCTTTCAAACATCCAAGGTAAAGACTAATTACTCACTAATAGTAAGGACAGTCTTACCCCTAAAGGAAATAAATAACAAGAAAGACCTTACAAACTTATGGTAAGTAGTTCTTAAGTAGTTGCTCACTTATTTTCAAAACATTCTTTACACCCCACTTTCCAAAATACTTTCAAAATAAACACTTTGTATATATCCATACGAGGATCATTGCAAAGTTAAAGATTTATGAAAATATTTTCTAAACACACACTACACGCTTTTTCAAACAAAAGTAAAGTGAGCTAAGTAATTAAGAGCCCATGGATAACCATAGATACAAAGGGTGCTAACACCTTCCCTTTGTATAACTTACCCCCCGAACTCAAATCTTTTTAAAAAAAGGTATTTCCTGTTCTTTTATTCCTTTTATTTATTGGATAAAATTAAAACCGGTGGTGACTCTTGCTATCCGTAACATAGTTATTAGAAACAAAAACGCCCAAGTCAGTTCTCCCACCGTGTTACAATGACCATTCTGCATTAATACACCACATAAGCCCATCTTTAAAGCATCACAATACACAACAAATGACTCACTTGGATTTGAAAAAATCCAAACTATAGCATACATCAACTTTCCCTTGAGTTCCTGTAAACTTTCCTCACAATGCACATCGCAAACATAAGCTTGACATTTTCGAGTCAACTGAGTTAAAGGAAATTCTAACTTAAAAAATACTTCAATAAACCTCATATAATAACCAACCAAACATAGAAAACTCTTGATTTCAGTGACAGACTTCAGAGTCTCCCACTATAACATAACATCAACCTTCGATGGATCAACAACAAAACCACCACTATAAATCATATGCACGAGGAAACTCACCTCCGGCAACCAGAACTCACACTTGGATAACTTTGCATACAACTTATTTTCTTGCAAAGTCTGTAACACAACTCTTAGATGCTCCATATGCTCTTCATCAGACTTGGAATATATCAAAATGTCTTCTATGAACACCACAACAAACAGATCTAGCTACAGATGGAAAATCCTATTAATATACTCCATAAACACACATGGAAAATTAGACACACCAAATGACATCATTGAATACTCATAGTGACTATATCTCATTCTGAACAAAGTCTTCGAGATATCTTTTGGTCTCACACAAATCTGATG
This sequence comes from Lathyrus aphaca, assembly GCA_963966055.1. Classification (NCBI taxonomy): domain Eukaryota; kingdom Viridiplantae; phylum Streptophyta; class Magnoliopsida; order Fabales; family Fabaceae; genus Lathyrus; species Lathyrus aphaca. The sequence continues at coordinate 505,932,173 of OZ014522.1, read as the reverse complement.
ATAACTCGACCGTAAATCAATCTTACTAAATACACAAGCACCAAATAATTGATCCATCAAATTGTCAATTATCGGAAGAGGATGCTTGTTCTTGATAGTCACCTTATTCACTTGTCGATAATATACATATAACCTCATGCTATCATATTTATTCTTAACCAACAATATTGGCAATTACCAAGACGAAACACTCTGGTCGAACAAATTTTTTTTCAAGCAACTCTTCCAACTACTTCTTCAACTCACATAATTTTGAAGCAAACATCCTATAAGGAGCCATCGACACAGGACTAATACCAGGTACTAAGTCTATGGCAAACTCAACTTTTCACTCTAGCGACAAATCACTATTGTCATTTATGAACACTTTTGGAAAACCTCATACCACTGATAATTCACCAACCACAACTTTGCTTTCAACGTTTATAGAAGATTATATCATAAACAACTTGGCATCATATCTCATGGATTCATCCACTTGCTTGGCAGACACAGACAACTCGTTATGTGCATCAAAATCTGGAAATGACATCGACTTATCGAAAAAGTTGATATGAACATGGTTGAACTCTAACTAGTTAATTCCAAGGATAACATCAAGTTGATTCAATGATAGACATATTATGTACATCCCAAAACTCTTACCCTAAATAGTCAGTAGACAATTTAAACACACCCACAAAGTAGTCATCGAACCATTAATTGGGGTATCGATAACCATACTCCCAATCACATAAGACAACTTTAAATCCAACCTTTTAGCACAATCAAGCAAAATAAAAGAATTTGTTTCACATGTGTCTATAATAGAAATCAGTGGAATACCATTAATAAAACATGTACCTCTAATCAATTTGTCTAAGCTAGTAGTATCTAACTCACTCAAGGCAAAATATTTCCCTCCAGACTGAACCTTCTTGGGTTTCTGGAAAAGAGTACTAATGTGACCTAGTTCCCCACAGTTGAAGCAAGTCATATCATTACTCTTACAATCAATAATAATATGTCTCATCTTTCCACACTTGAAGCATTTCTTCTCATAATTCTTACATTCATTGGCGTAATGACCTGTAACCCCGCACTTAAAGCACTTGATAAAAGCGTGAGTCTCTCCCCCAATTGGCCTTTTCACAACTGAAGCCTTCTACTTCCTTTTATTAGTTGGAGTACTATATTGTTTCCCACGATACTAATTCTTCCCTTTCTTCTCACTAAGACTCTTATAGTAAGAAGATTGGGCTCTACTATCTTTGCCATATATCCTACACTTATTCACCATCATAGGAAAATAGTGAATATCTTGATAACCAATACCTTGCTTGATCTCAGGACGCAATCTGCTTTCAAACTTGATACACTTCGACCCCTCAGCAGCCACACCATTCTAGTATGGGCAAAACTTCACTAGCTCTTCGGAACTTAGCAGGATACTCAACCACTATCATATTTCCTTGCTTTATCTCGAGGAAATTAATCTCATTCTTACTGCGTACGTCCTCTGGAAAGTACTTATCTAAAAATCTAGACCTGAGATTATAAAGGTAGAAATATTGATGATTGCATTTATCTTACCTCTGAGATTATAAATATTCTTAATCAAACATCTTTTGAGGATGGTTCAATGTTGAAAACTTATTTTAGAAAAGCTTTTGTAACTATTGATAAACAATTTCTTTTTAAAGTGCTTCATTATTTTGGTTTCAATAATAATTGTTTCTCTTTGATCAATGACATAACTCATTATGTTAAGTTCTTTATGTCTCTTAATGACAATTTTGTTAGTTTTTTCACCGTGTCAAAGAAGTGTTAGACAAGGAATACTTTATCACCTTTTAACACTTGTCTTGGAGAATAGATCTTTCTTGTTGATCAAGTGACTCCAAACACAACCGGGGGTGGAAAATTGTGTTATTTGGTTTTTGAAAACATTTTAACAAAAGTTTGATTTTAAGTTTGGTATATTTTCAAAAGCATGATAAATCAGAGAAATATGACTGAAAGATAAATTGCACAAATAAAAAGATATTAGAGATAGAGAGACCACACAAGGATTTATAATTGTTTGATCTTAAACCATGCAGCTTAATCTAGTCCCAAAGAGTTTACCCTTGATATTTCCACTAACAATTTGAAGTTGTTACACTAGGTTCAGTTCACAAACTTCTTACACTAAACTTTTATAGATGTTCAACTTGCATGCTTTTATATTACTTACAATGTTACAAGAGAACTAAGCTCTAAATTAAATTACAATCACAACACAATTTGATTAGAACCATATAATTACACAACTCTACTTTAAACCTCCCACTCTTTCATCACTAAGATAATGAAAGTGTATAAAGAATATTTAAATAAAGAGAGTGAGTGAGAAATAATAATAGTAAATTAGGTTCTCATGCTTTGGAATAGTACATAAGACTCATTTATATAAGAGGATTTTTTTTCTTCTAAAAAGGAAGTAGTTAGTGCATTGCCTTTGTACTTTAATGATTACTCTTGCTTAATTTATACACTAAAGATGAAAAAAACGAAACTTAAAATCAAGCTAACTTTCACAACATCAGTTCCTTTGGATGTTTATCTTTACATTTAAATATATTTTCTTTCTACATAAGAACCCTCCAGCAAACTAGTTAGTTCATAGTTAATTCATCTATCATGGTTTAAACCTTCAACCAAAGTTTCCCCCTCCTCTTTATAAAAGATAACTCTAACCCTAACTAACAAAACTCCATGATAGGAAGAAAAAGAAATACCAATAGTTTTATAAAAATTAAGAAGTATAAAAATTCATTAATAAATGCTTTGGTCATAATAGTGATAGTTCGAAAATGGATGATAACAAAAATAGAAAAGTAACATGCAATAGTCTTTATTACATAAAATTATTTAAGAATATGATATGAATTTTGATCTTGACTAATGTAATTATCTTTAATAAATGTTTATAAGACATTTTTTTAACTTCGATATCATCCTATATAATTTTAGACATCTTAGTCTTTTTTTTTTACCAAACATATATGTTAAAGTTTTGAAGAAAAATAAACTATATCAAAAGAGACCATATCATAACCTAACTATATTTAACATTAAATGTCTTATCATGCATACAATATACTTTGATATAAAAAACAAAACAAAAATGCATAAACTAAAAAAAGCAACAATAAGAACAAGAACAATAACAACAAAAACAAAAACAATAATAAGCACTATTACAAAATCAACAACAACAACAAAAGCATCAATAACAACAATAATAACAATAACTGAAGGTGTGAGAAAACACAAGAAATGAGAGTGTAAATTGGGTTTTAAAAATGAAAGCTTTTTGTAAAACACAAACAAGAAATACCAAGAACAAAACAAGAGAGAAAGACACAGATATATCCTGGTTCACTTGAAAACCATCAAGCTAATTCAGTTCACCCGTCAAAGTGATTTTGCTTTACCACAAGGAATTAATCCAATATAATCATTATATTACAAACTACACAAGCAATAACTAGTGACTAACAACCGCTAAGGATAACCTTCTAAGTCTTCTTAAGGATACTGATCACATTGATCCCTTAAGGAGATACAAACAAAAGTTTGTGAATAATAGGCGTTTACAATATGATGCTTCTACACAAGCAGTATAAACATAATGAAAAGCTTAGAGTAAAATGCTCTACTAAAAATGAGAATAGCGTTGCATTTTTACGTAGAGTGATGTTATGAATTTTTCTTCTTGAGACATGTCCTTATATAGCCACTTGAAAAGATTCGTTTGATGACAGTTGGCCTGAGGAATATCGTTGCTGAGGGTGAAAAATAGTACACACAGTTGTCCTTTTGTACCACAAAATTAGGGTAGTTGAGAGGTAGTGAAAGAGACATTTTTTATTTGTAATGTGTACTTTTTCCCTCGTAATTTGATCTTATCTTCTGTACTTCAGAGGCATGAGAAGAAAAGTTGATCACTGGGTCATTAGAGTCTTCAAAAGTTGTTCATCAAAACATGTCTTCAGAATCTTCAACATTTAGTCTTTAAACACATGGTCTTTAGAAATTTTAGTCTTTAGAACTTCAAGTCTTCAGAGTCATCAGAAGTTGTTCAACATAAATGGTCTTTAGAGTCCTAAGCATTTGGTCTTCAGAACTAAAAATCAGAGTCACATTCAGAACCAAAATCTCAGAAAACATTGCAGAAGCAAAATTGTGTCTTCTTAAGATCTTTCTGAAGTGAGTTGGTACATAAGCATACTTTCTTCATTAGCGCATAAGCGGATTTTGTCATACCATAATGAATTTGCATGTGGTTTGTATCATAGTTAGAACCTATTTTGTATAACTTCAGAACAACAAACGTTAGAGTACCAAAATTGCTTTCACACAAATACTTCTTTGTTGTTATCAAAACCTAGAGATATATAACAGAACCACATTTTGTCCTAAATCTCCCCCTTTTTGATAATGACAAAACAATGTATTTTGAAGAAACAATTTTGTACGAAAATAATCAATAGGTAAAGACTAAGATGAGTTCAGAAATATCTTCCCTTTGATTAAACAAACTCCCCCTGAATCTAAGACTTATAAAAATCTTATCAAATTACATATGGGATACCAGAGCCTGGATGTCAATTAGGATATGGGACACCGAAAACTTAGAGCCTGATTATAAGAATATATTGTCTGATTATGAGAATTTAATATATCTTAGCAGATCTATCAGAAGGTCATAAATGCCAGATTCTCAATGATGTTCCTGAAAAAATACTAAGAAGAATTTGAGCATATATAATATGTTAGAATGTCAGGATTGTGATTTAGAGACAATATATTGAATTCAAAATAACTCTTCATTAACATTCCCCTTTTTGTCATAATAAAAAAGGTAAACAAAACAACAAAACAAAGACAACTAAAAGAAAATACTAAGGGGTAGCCTAGAATGTGTCTAAGGTTTTGGAGGAGGAGGAGGGAGCCGCTGAAGAATCTGAGCAAGAGCATTCTGAATATTGAAGGTAACTTCATCTTGATTGTCCATTATTAATCTAAACAACTTTTTTTCCTTCTGAATATTTTCCAGAGTTTTCTACATTGGATTAGAAGTAGACGGTTCAGTGCACTCAAGAGCCTTCAAAGCATCTTCCTTAGCTTTCTGAGCTTCCTTTATCTCAAGAGTTTCCTTAGCTTCCCTAACTAATATTTCAGCCATTTCCCTCTAGCATTCAACATCTCTCCATCTTCCCTCTGAGCTTCCAATCTCTCATCTGTTTGCTGAATAGAGTTCTCTTTAAACTGATCACAGAGATTCTTGATCTTCTGAAGTTCCATACACATCCATCTATTTAATCAAGTCTAGGAGACACCCAAAGCAGTAAGATCAACACTAGAACTATATTCATCATAAAGCTCCTTGAACCCCTTAACTACATTATCCTTAAAAACAATAATGGCTTCATCAATGGTAGAAGGGGTTTGATCAGAAGATTGAAATTCATGATTTATTTGTGTTTCATGATCAAAAAGAGTTTGGTCAGAGTCTGAAAGTGAGAAGATGTCTGATGATGATGACGAGTCAGGGTTATCAAAAAGATTATCAGAAAGACTGATGACATTGGTGTTTTTAGTTAAAGCAGGATGTGGGAATTTTGGTGATTCAGGGTCAGATGTTGGAATTTCTTCAGAAACATGGATTTATATAGAAATAGGTTGCGTAATAGTTGGTGATGATGTGAGAGATAGGTGGTAAAGAGATTATGGGAGTAATTTGTACATGGATGGTAGTAGTAGGTGGTAAAGATATGGTAGGATTTCTTGAGTTGTTGTGTTTGGAATAATTGTTTGTATAACTGGTGCAGATGTTGGAATGATTAGAGATGGAGATGGTACATGTGGTGGAATAGTTTGAGATATTGTTGTTGAAGGCGGGATTGTTTCAAATGAAATTGGTACAAAATCATTAATGGGTTGAGTTGTTAGTGGTTCAGAAAATGGGATGGAAACAGTTGTTGAAAATATTGGAGGTGGAGTTGGAATTGATGAAGTAACATTACTATTCAGAATAACATATGCAGTAAAAGCATAATCAAAATACTTACTTGAAGCTTTTGGATAAGAAGTTAGAGCAATGTTGGAATTGATGCCTTCACCCAGATGTACGTTTTTCTTATGCTTCTTGGTGGTTTTCTTCTGAGGAGTAATGTTGGATCTCTTCTAGTTCTTCATCGAATTAGGAATAATTTCTTGAATATAACCAAGAGTGAACCCATAAAAATCATATCATTCTTTTTCACGCATCTTGACATAGTACGCAGTAGCATATAGAGAATCATGCTTAGTAAACAAAGGGAACTCATCAACATTTGTCCTCTGTGCCTTCAAAATTTCCCAATTTGTAGAAATCGTAGGTTTAACCTTTATCTCATTGATGATTTGCATCCTCAATAGATTCTTGTTGTTTAGAGGAGTTCCAGTAACAATCATCATCTCCTCCTTGATATTAAGGTTGTTCAGGTGGTCAACCAATCCATTCTCTAACAGAAAATATGATATCAGCCTACCCAGAGGTATATAATTCTGGGGGTTCTTGCCATCTTTTCTGGTTTCCTTCATAATATCTATGAGATACTTGAACAAAATTGATGGAAGACAGATCTTCTCTCCTTTAAGCAGTTAATACAACATGTACTTATGATATGTGTTGATGAAATCTAAAAAACTTGAAGAGGGTCTGTGGTAGATGTATCCAAGAATGATTATATGTCAGACACAATTTTTTAGATAATTTCTGAGGTTTGAAAGGATATTTTCTAATTGAAGATTGAGTGAAAATAGTAGGGTTGATCACTTGTTAGAGAAACTTGGACTTATACTTCATCTTGTTGATGTTCTTTCCACCAATGGTTTCAATACCCAACAATATAGCAATTGGTTTTTTAGTAATGATGAGCTTGTTACCCAAAACATGTAATACTATAAAGTAATCATCAATATCAACATGTCTCTAGAATTCCTTGATGGGGTTAGGGAAGATAATACCATACATAAGATCAAAATAATTCTTCCAACCTTGAGCATTCAGTTGCTCAGACAGATCAATACCATTATCATGAAAATTGCAAAAATCAACTAACCATTCACAAAGAACATCCAGTTTTGGAAAAGCAATGCGTAGATGAATGTGAGGAGGACGATCCATAATAGGAATATCAACAGATTTTTTCAAAGTTAGCTAAAGATTCATGCATAGATGTTGTAGTAGCTTGAACAATTGTAGAAACCATTGGAGTTGATTCAGTTTGTTGAGCTTGTTTATATTGCTGAGCAAAATCATAAACACTTTGTCTTTTAGAATTCGTTGATGAAGATGAAGGAGATTACAAACACAAAAGGTTTTAGGGTTTCTAAGAGAAAAGTGTGAAAGTGAATGTAACACAGTGTGTGAAGAGAGAGTAGTGAGTATTTATAAATAATTATTATTATAGACTAATAGGGAGTATAGGTAGTAATCATTTCAAAAATCTAGCCTCACACAAACACAATGCTTGAGGTGTAACTTCAAAGCTTATGTATGATTTTATGTAAGACACATGGCACAAAAAATAATAGTCGTCTGTTTCAGTGAACATGTTGATGTTCCCAAAGTCAAGAATACCAATAGGTATATGACTTAGACAATTTCTAATCAAAACATCTTCTAACGTGTAGAAGTATCTTTATCAGAAATCCAAATAAAATAAATCAAAGAAAATAAATATTTGCATAGAGTCAGAATCTCTTTTTACAGAAAGAGACTAAACACACCTTGATAAAATTTATTATGGACAAAAATCCATATTTAAATTCTTTAGAATGAACTGAAATCTATCTTCAGTTAAGGGTTTTGTAAAGATATCAGCCCACTGATGATGTGTATCTATAAAGTTTATAGATAAAATTCCCTTTCTGAACATAGTCTCTGATGAAATTATGTTTAATTTCAATGTGCTTAGCTCATGAATGTAAAATGAGATTCTTACTTAAACAAATAACAATTGTGTTATCACAAAAAATAGGAATGTTACCCTAATTTATCTGAAAATATTCAAGTTTATTCTTCATCCAGAGCATCTGAGTACTACAAAGAGATGTTGAGGTGTATTATTCTTCTGCAGTGGATAATGCAATGGTTGATTGCCTTTTGCTTGCCCAAGAGACGAGGTTGTTTCCTAAAAACTGATAGTTTCCAGAAGTACTCTTCCTTTCAAATATGTCCCGAGCATAATCTGCATTACAATAACTAGATAGCTTGTACTCTAGTGTTTTCTTATACATCAAGCCAATGTTAGTTATTCCTTTTAGATACCTTAGGATTCTCTTGACATGTGTCAAATGTGTTTCCCTTGGATCTGATTGGAAACGAGCACACAAGCAAACACTAAATAAAATATCTGGACAAAAAGCAGTTTAATACAGAAGAGAGCCTATCATACCACGATAGAGCTTCTGACAAACCTTTTTACTTGCTTCTTCTTTCTCCAGAATGCATGAGAGTCTTTGCATGTTTACTTTTTGACATCTCAAACTTCTTCAGAAGTTCTCTTGCATACTTGCTCTGATGATAATATGTTCCTTCTGGACGTTTATCAATATTGATTCCTAGAAACAATTTGAGTTCTCCCATTAGACTCATTTCAAATTCTGCCTGCATTAACTTAGAAAATTCCTTGCATAATGAAGGATTAACATAACCAAAAATAATATCATCTACATAAACTTGCACAACTAAAATATCATTCTTAAATGTTTTGCAAAAGAGTGTAGTGTCTACTTTCCCTTTAGTCAAATCATTTTCCAAAAGGAAACTACTTAGTCTATCATACCAAGCTCTATGAGTTTGTTTCAGACCGTATAATGATTTCTTTAGTTTAAAAAAATATGATTTCTCAGAATTCTCAAAGCCAAAGGGGTTGGTGTACATATACTTCTTCAAAAATATAATCATTGAAAAATGCATTCTTAACATACATCTGATAAAGGATGATGTTATGATTAACAACAAAAGAAACTAATAAGCGTATTGCTATCCGACTTTGAGAGTCTGTGATGTTGACCCGAGGTAGCACACCCGTGAGATTGAGAGGGGTTTACAGGTTTGTAGGAACCCTAAGCTTCCAACATACCCGCTTTGGTAGTGTTACTTTGTGATATGATCCAGTTCTATATGGTCTTTGGTTTTGAAATCTGGAATTTTTGCACAGAGATATACTATTATGACTCTTCACTGACACTTGGTTATCCGGTCAAAAACAATACATACACGTCCCTGATCATATGTGTTGCATTGCGTAACATCATGACATCATTAATCATTTGTGTTCTTTTTCATTCTACGGGTTACACACATTTCCCAATCCCGGTCGGACTTCTTGCTCAGAGATGGAAAACTGTAGAAAGAAGAATATTCATTATAAGTTCTTTGACACTAAGATAGAGACAATAAACCAGATGGTATCTCTGATCACTCCACATCATGTTGAAGATTTTCAGAAGGCTTGCGGGGGTATTCTTGATATAGTGGTAGACCTGGACAGTTCTGAGAGGAGCATTATTCATACATTGTTGCAGTATTACTACCCTCGGCTCAGATGCTTTACATTTCATGACTTCCAGTTGGGTCCTCTGTTAGAGGAGTATGCTTTGATCTTATGGGTTCTTCTTCAGGATCAACTTCCTTTTAATTCAGAGATGGCTAGACCTACGCTTGCTGACATTGCTGAAGCTCTTTATTTGGGCCCGTCTGTTGTATCTGCGAATCTGAATACTACCAAATGGGGGATGTCCGGTTTTTCTTTGGAATTCTTGGTGAAGAAGGCTGAAGAGCTCGCCGTAGAAGATCAATGGAGTATTGTTTGCGCTATCCTGGCCCTCTCTATCTACGAGATCATTCTGTTTGTGGATATCGTTAAGTTTGTAGACATGAACACCATTCATCTCTTTGTGCTAAGGAATCTGGTGCCTACTCTCTTGAGAGACCTCTATTATTCATTACTCTACAAGAATGAGAAGAAACGAGGATGTTTGATGCAATGTTGCGCTCCTTTGTTTTACAAGTGGTTCATGAGGCACTTGCTACCTCAGGTATACACACATGGATAGTCACTGCACTACATCCTAAAAGGCCAGTTGTGGTAAATGAGATTCTAAGATCCTCAGCTTCTCGGGCTCCCGGGTCTAAAGTAATAATGCCATTACGACTACTCGCAACGAAAAATACTACCATCAAAGGGGCCTCCACTGAGTGAGGTTATATCATATGTTACTCATGTTTAAGATTATTTAGAACATGTAAATTTTAATTATACCACTATCTTATCTTATTATGAACTCAAGTCCGAGTTAAGACTTATCTCACTTACATAGATCGTCAAGCACCCCGAAAAAATCCAAACAAAACAACAAAGAATAATAGTAATGCAAAAACATAGATACAACAAGTTAGTTTTAACCCTCTTGGGGGAGTCCCCAGTGAAGTCGTCATTTCTGTCGCGGTGAAGAATCAGAGATGGAGCTATTGACTAGCCTGACTCGCAAAACAAAGATGTCACCACCAAACTTTTATTTTTCCAAAGGAATGGGGAAAATATTGAATAAACCCAAAATAAACATGCAAAGTTAAAGACAAGGATAAAAGCTAAGCAATAAGTAGATCAAAGGTACGAGAGTTGGTTATGCTAAAGGAAGGTACTAACACCCTAAAAATATGTAGTATCTATAGAAACCTCTTGAAATATTTGTGTTTTAGCTAAAAATTGTTTGCTAAAGGTTGGGAGAAATGAGGAAATAAATATAAAGGTTTACATTACTAGGGTGAAAAGCTTGAAAAGAAAAAAAAGGTAGCTCACCAAGATCTCGCAATCATGTGCCTACATATCCTTAATAGGAAATCAGAGAAATCATAGTTCAGAAAACTATGGGTAAGAAAAAGGTCTCTATCGCACGGGGCGAGAGATAGTTGCTAATGGGATTGGAAAGTGAAATGGAAAGGATAATGTGATTCATACCGAACAAGCATATGATAGAGAGTCAACATACACGTTCCTTTTCCATTGGATTGATACCACAAGCGTCAAGCAACAAAATGGAATCAGTAGATACATGGAAAAACATCATGTAATTGAGTTAAGTGAAATCAATAAGTACGTGGCAAAACATCATGTAATTATCAAGCATCAACAACAAATGAAATCAACAACACATGGAAAACCATCATGATCATCAATAATTAATCAAGGAAAAAACATCAAGAATTAATCAAAAGAAGCATCAAATATCATGGCAAAAACATTCATCAAGAGAATTCATCAAGCACATGCTTCAAATAAACATACTCATGGCAAAAATGAATCATCAAGACAATCATGGCACATATTATTGAAGCATCAATACACATAATCATCAATCAATACATGCTCATTATAAAGACATGGTAACATCAACATATGAACATCAAAAATAAAATGAGACATTTCATCATTAATATCAAGCATTAAGCATGGATTCATCAAAGATTTAGGTCAACAATGAAATCAACAAAGTCTTAAACATTAAACAATTAAAACATGCATGAACATCATAAACAACAATAATTTTAAACAAAGTGCACAAATTAAATAAATAATTTTAAAAGATCAAAGTACATCTAAAAATAAATAAATATAAAACCCTAAGAATAAAAAAATAAAAGCATACATATTTTTGTAGGTTTTTCAATAGGAAAATAAAATAAATAACAAGAAAGAATGAAAATGTTTATTTTGATTTTTTAAAGGTTTAAATCATAAATGACAAAAAATAATAATATAATTAAAAAAAATTATATTTTTAAGTGAAAAATAAAAGAAGATAAATAACTAAATAATTAAGATATTTTTGGGTTTTTAAAAGTTAAAATAAGAATAAAATTAGAAGAAAGTGAAATTGAAAAGAAATTAAAAGAAATAAAATGAAAATAAAAAAGAAAGAAAGATAGAAGAGATGGAGAAATAAAAACATAGGAAAATGATGAAAAATAATATTTAAAAAAAACAAGGTCTGGAAGGGTGGAACCTGTGCCCCAGCATAGACACAAACAAAAGGACTAACACACTCCCCACTGCGCCAAGCTAGCTTGCCAGTGGAGAGTTACACGCATTGCAATATATATTAAAAAATTATTTGAAAAATGAATAAAATGGCACCCAAGACCACACTCCGTCTTCTTCCTTGAGGCAAGGATTTCCATCTTTATTACAAACACGAATTCCTTATTTGTTAACCAAACATAACATTTAGATATAGCAACCTCGACAGAATTTTACAAGGAGTTAAAAAATGGTCGTAAATTTCATTTATATTAATTGTGGCTTGTGAAAATAGACAATAACTAGAAAAACCTAAATGTTCAAAGTGAAATTAAATCATGTACATGATCAACCAATGCCCATTTTCATGGAGCTTTCACTCAGCATGTTAAAGCAAACACAATGGCAATTTCAACTTGAATGGATGAAAATGAAGCCTTAAAGAGGGAGTTCGAAATAAAGGAAAAATACCTATTGGAGTGTTTCCAATTCACCCTCTAAACCACTTCCATATGAGAAATAAGAATTCCTTTAGCTTCCTTGTACCTCTAGGAGTGTATTGGTATCTTCACTTTTCCTTGAGACCCTTACAATTGCTCTACCCGAATCCACTTGCAAGTGAGAAAAATGAGTTTTTGGATATGGTGTTTGAGGTCATGTTGGATTCATACAAAAGCTTATATGTAGTGCATGAAATGTGTTTGTGTTGAAAAATTGCAAAGAGATTGAAGGAATGGTCAGATTTGAAGAAATGGCTTCTTGGACAACAATGGAGTTTTTGGATTTTTGATTTATGGTTCTTGATCGAAGGTTGAGTTCTCTTGTGTTTCATAAGATCTTGTGAGGTTAGTGTAGTGGATTATGAGTGAAGAAAGGGATGTATGATGGTTGGAGTGTTTGTAATTTCAAAATGGCATGAAAAGTGTGAAGAACATTCAAGAATGATTTTATGTTCTTCTTGTTTGATGAGGGATTCTTGCTGATGTTTTTTGTATGTGTTTTGCACTACAATGAAGTTGTTTTAAATAAAGGTTTTGCTTCTAATAAGAAAACAAGTTTGGATAGTGTAATGGCATTGTTTAATGGATGATGCAAATTTTCCAAAATGTTGGTAAAAGGTACATATAATCTTTTGCTTTTGGTACAATTGCAAGTTGATATTCTTGAGCCATGTCTTCTGGTTGTACAAGCTATCTCTGATGTGTAGATCAACTCCTTGACTTCATGGATAAGTTTTTTTTATTAAAGAAAATTTTACGCAATGCCCAAAACATAATTCATAGTAGTACATTGGATCAAGCTTTTCCCCTTTGTATGGAGATCAATCTTGCAGAAATTTGGTCCTAAAGTGAAGATATTATGTGATACCATAAGTTTCATGTTGATCACAATATGAGAAAGTGTTTGGAAAGTGCCCAAAATGTGCCTCAAAATCGTGGGAACAAAACTAACTAAATACTTAGAAAATTCTGGTTCAGTTTGCCATTGGTGAGAGCTCTTTGATCAACTTTTTCACCAAGATGAAGTAGGAAGTATACTCTTTAAAGAAGCCCTCAATCATCAAGAATGGTTGCTTGGATTTTTCACAAAGGATCCACAAAGTCATGCACTTGACAAGGTTAAAAACATAGAAAATTTATAAGTATTTGGAAATTCACACAACTTGGAACCCTAACTTTCATCATTGATTTCTTCCACTTCAAGAAAGCTTTTGGCTCCAAATTTTCTTCAAATTGTAGTATAAATTTCATATTTAAGAAGAGACCATAGGTTTTTCAAATGGATGCTTGAATCAAAAGCTATGACTTTGGAAAGTAGGTCATTTGATCATTAAAATTTTTACTTAGAGAAATTTGCAAAAAGCCTAATTTGACAACTTTGGATCTTCTTCTTGATTAAGCTTGATCCAATTCAAACATTTTCCAAATTTTTATGATTTTTGACTTGATAAATCTATGGTTGACCAAAAATGTCAAAAGTTAAACTTTGACCTTGAGCATCTGTTGACTTTTATCAATTAAATCAAAATTCTCCAATTATCAATGAATCATACTTCTTAAGCTAATTTATTCTTATGAATGGACTTCAGAGATGCATTTGAAACCTTTGGATCATTTTTCAAGGCATGAGATCATTCTCAGATGAAAAAGTCAACACTAAGTTGTTTTTGGTCAAAAACCCTAATTTGGTGTACCAGATGAATTGGAGCTTGATGAACTTGGTTGATGCAAGCTTGAACTTGATTGTTGATGCGGTGGAACTCTTGATCACCATGAGTGAATGGGGACCATGAGATATCGAGGATCGAAATAAAACCTTGAATGATCAACCACTTGAAATCCTTGAGGAAAACCCTAATTCACAAGTCAAGCAAGCAAGACAAATATTTGTATTCCAAGAGTTAGTGATACATAAGAAACACAGACAAGAAGTGGTTGATACTATGCAAATGATGCAAATGGAGGTAGCATCTTAGGGGTAAAAATTAGGGTATGACACCCATCTATATAGTTCGTTGTGTAAAAATGCAAAAAATATACTTGTACGTTTTACTCTTGCGCCTTTTTGCTACAAGCATGAAGTTGGTTAAGAATGATGACACTCACCCTGGTTAACACGAAGCCATTCACATTCCCATACGCAAACAAGTAAGTTTATTTTAATTTTTCAAAACATTATTGTAACTAATAAATTTTCAATCTATAAAGTTTATTGTAACTAATAAATTTTCTATCTTTTCATTTTAAATGGTCAGTTTGGGGGATGAATTACAACCAATGTCCCAAACATGCAATTGTCATGTACCACAATCTTTTAGACCACCTTGGACCATACGATTTATTACAACTAAACTAATATAAATTTGGCTTCACAATTAACAAACTACAAATCTTTGCCTTATGTATTTTTATTATGTAGTTTATCTGGAGGTTGTATCTAGGTTTCAACCATCAGACTAACCCTGATGATGTTGCCGTAAGGACAAAAAAAATTAGGTTCACTATTGTGGAGATTGTAACACCCCAAAATTTGCCCTCTAATTCATTACCACTAACTGGCTTATACTTCATATCGTATGCATTCTCTATTAAGTCATATAATCATAATCGGGCGTACCATAATGTATTGTGATTGTGGGAGCAAGGTTACCTTTCAAGGCTCAATAAGTGGAAGACGTTTATTTCGTTCACATCATAACACGAGCATGTTTTACCTTATTCGTTCTCATATCAATCATTGGAGTGTTCAATGATTAGTCTATAATTGGTCATTGGTCCTTGATTATGGTTTTCTTTTTGTGTGTCTATGCATTCTTTCGACAAGATTTATTTCTGTTGTTTGATATGGACTAAGGTCATTTGTCATTCAAATTGGTTTTGTTTGCTTCAATTGCAAGTTAATTAAGACTTATGGATTGAGGTTCGTCTTTAGGCATACAAAGAGGGAAGGTTTATGCAAATGGATGACTGGGAGTTCAACATTATTTCAAGTTCAAATTCAATAGGCATTCGGGATTCATTGTCCTTATTCTCCAATTAAACCATATTTATTTCAAATTTAATTTTATCGTATTCCGTATCCATTTTTTTTCCTAATTCAATTCAAAAATTCGATTTGAAATCCAATAAACAAATCCCAAATCCCAAATTAAATTCAATAGTCCAAACACAAAAAGTCGTGTTCAAATCCGAATCCATTTTTTGACCAGTTAACCATTTCATCCATATATTCATTTTATATCCAAACCATATCCAATTTCCCAATATCCATTTTCATATCCAAATCATCAATTCAATTCAGTTATCCATAAACGATTTCTTTTCTACGCCATTCACCCATTCCTTATCTCACAAGATTCAAATTCATTTGAAAAGAAATTTACAAAAACCAATTAAGATTCATTATCCCAATTATTCAAGTCCAAAAATCCATTATTTTGATACTTTTTGTTGTGAATCCTTGCTTTAACCTTGTTATCTAGAATTTCAAGTGTGTTTATCAATACTACAGAGATTGTCATGATTCTTATGTACATAAGCATAAATGTGTTACTAGGAGCAATTCATAATCATACAATGCAATTGAAATTAGCTTATACTAATGCCTCATTTAAGTTAAACTATAATTTGACATAGGAGTCTTTGTTCTTGCCACATAGGCGTCTTCCTTCTTCCACACACTTTAACCACCATCAATATCCTTCAAACAATCTTCTGTGGATTCAATCATTTTCTTCAACCTATCCACATAATCTTCATCGCACCTTCATCGATCTCAATCATCATCTTCAACTTCGAGTCTGCATCACCCTAATTTTATCCATTGACTTCAACTATCAACCCTCATACCTGCATCAAATAAAGAGCACAACACAAATCTTCAATAAAAAATCTCCAGATTCAAGAACACGCCTCACAAGATTCAGAATAAGATTCACAAACAAATACATCAACGAGCCCTCGTCGTCTTCTCCGTCTTCATCAAAGAATCAAACACGCACAAAAATCATCATCACCTTCATCGCGTAGCTTCGTCCCCCTCAATTCACCTTCGTCGCCTCCTTCTTCCTCATAGTGCAAACGGCGATAATAACCTGTGGGAATCAATCATCACCACAACTCAGATCAACATAGATTCAAAGGAAGAAAAGCAAAACCGCCAATCACAGCAAAAAGAAGAACGAAGAATCAAACTCATACCTGGACCAACTCTCGCTTGCTATTGTCTCTCAGGTACTCGAATCATGATTTTGAGGTGCTTTTCTTGTGCTTCCGTTTGGTATGAGCTCCGATCCGGGCTTTTGAGTGAGTTTAGGAGAAGACCAATTACGAATTTGAGAGAATGAGTGAGGGTTCGTTTGTTCATGCTTTCAATTTTAGAGGATTGATAGGAGGATGTCCTTTGCTGGCGGCGGCTAGGTCAAGGAAAGGGAGAATGCGTGAGAGAGAGAGGGGAAATTTTTAGGGTTTGATCTTCTTTAAGTTAGATTTTATTTTTTGCTTATAAGTTATGTTGTTTAATATTGTTATGGATTTAATGGAGATTGATGAAATATTAAGAGTATTAATCAACCATTAAGACTAAGTTAATGGTCATTTTTTCGGATTCTCAAGAAGATAAGATCAGGGCAAGTTTTGAAATCCCCAGCCACACCGGCAGTGACACTTGTCACCGTCCGGTAGGCTCCATTAGCGGTTAATCACATGTGTGTCGTCCATTTTAACTATCATGTGCAGGAGTTTGTGAATTGTTTGATTAGAATACCTTTAGGGAGACTGGAGATTAACGATCCAGATTGAGTCAACAGGGTTGACTAGTCCACACCATACACCATCAGGCCAAGTCTCATTGGGCTTGGAGCAAAAGCGCTAATGGCACCCCCAAAGCAGGCCCAATTAGTTTTTTAAAACTAGAATTGTTGTTTCTGCACCCCCTTTTATTTTCTATCTTTTTTTAATTTTCTGTTTTAATGCCTCTTCAATTTAAATCCATAAAAAATATTAAAATGCATAATAAAATTCCACAAAAATTCCTGTAAGTTAATAATTCAATTTTTAGAACCTTTCTACATTTCTACTTTCTGAATTTTGTCATTTTTCAATTTAATTTCAATTTTCCATTTAATTGATTTTTCTATGGAATTCTTTCATCTATACATGATTTTGTACATTTTATTTCTCTCACTTCCTGTAATATTTTTGGCCCATTCTTTTTGCTATGATTAGAGGACAAATAATAGAACCTAGAATAATTTTTGGTATATTTTTTAGGCCATTTTATCCACTGTTTTGGTAGTATGGTTTGTATAAAATTATGATTGAATCTTAGGTAGATTTAAGTGACCATTTGACATAATTAGACTTTGAATTTTTAGGAGATTTTTTAACACAACATTATAGTCAGGTTAGAGACCCTAGGGAATTAATTTCATATTTTTCCCAGGACTTTTGATATTTTTGTTATCTTAATTCATTTCCATCATATTGTTGCATATGCATCTTCATTTCATCTACTAACAATTTTCTTTTTGTGCAAGGTATTTTTCGAGGATTTGCTTATGGACTTGGATTATTATTGTTATGCCTCGATTATAGTTTTGTGGATTATACTTGGTGATGTAATAGCTTAGAACTTGTATGCTTGTATAGTTCTCATAATTAGGCTAGAAAAGATAAAACGAATCGATAGAAAACCAAAATCTCAAAAAAGTAAAATAAAGAAATACTCGATCCAACGTCGAGTAAATTTTCAAATCAATAAATAAGTTTCATGTGACTTTAGGATTCCTCGATTACCATCGTTCCACTCCTTTATACCAAAAGCAAGCCTTGTATGTTGCACACCATAAGTCGTGCGTCTCAGCACCACGCAATCGACCCACCCGATCCATCGTTTCATCCCATTTACGTTTCATACACGTTTTTACCCACCATGACTTAGGAGGACCATATTGTTCATTATTGCGTTTTGTACTTGCATTTCTAGTCTAATACTCCTTAGGTAGATTTAATCTTTCAAACCTCACTAACCATAGGTTTCCCTTAAACTCAACTAACTTAGGGTAAAGTCTAGTTTCCCTTAGAGTTTTTCCTTTTATAACTTGAGTCTCACTTCTCATCTTTAAGAAAAATCAAAACACTTAATAAAGGAAAATGTGTACAATGCGCCACGAGCCTTAAGTTATACGGGAAATGATTAGTGGAGGTCTCCTTCACTCTTCTAGGATACTTTACAAATGTTCCATTGGGGGAGACCTTGGAAAGTATTCGCTCTTGTATCATAGTCTTTAGTGTTGTACATACAATAAACCCAAAATCAAAACACTTCTTCTAAAAGACAATAAACCAAGACATCACGTCTTCTCTTCTCATCTCATACTCTTTGCGGACGAATGCGACTTGCCTCGACAGTTCAAACAACGATACGATAAACACTCTCGAGTCAGAGTCGGTAACACCTGAGCTAGAGCTATGGCAACGTCATCCTAAAAAAACACAAACAAGTTCCCGCCTTAGTTAGACGAACTACGACGACTCTGATCCTCATTTATCTCGATGAGGTACGTAGGCAGTGGGGTAGGTCCCATTCGAGCACATTCTTTATTTTCCCTACATTTTCCCCCCTTTGTTCCATCTTTATTTCCAAATCCTTTCTTATTTCATTTTCATTCCAGATAGCCATTCTTTCATTCAAGCAGCATTGTATTTCTCACCCTTCGAAACAGACTTACAAGCGTAGATCCCGTCGGATACGGCAGACAGATTGGGGTGTTAATACCTTCTCAATTTGTAACTGACTTCCGTACCCAAATCTTTGGTTTGTAAGACCTCGTCCTTTTCCTTCTTCCTTAGGTTTGTGCAACATTACCTTTCCCATTCCTTCGGGATAAAAATGTCTGGCTGGCGACTCTAACTTTTCCGCGCCACTTTCGCGTTTGTACTAGGATGAAAATCCCGGGAGCGACAGCTGGCGACTCTGCTGGGGACTACCCAGAATCTCTGGTTTTCCCTTTGAGAGTCAATCCTAGCGCTTGTCTGTTTCTGTTTTCTCTGGGTGTTTATTCATTTGCTGTTGTGCTTTAGTTTAGCTTTACTGTTTTATTTACAGTTTATCGCTTTCCTTTACGACTCTATTTACAACTTTCTGCACTTTACTTTATTGTTGCATATATTGGCATGTACTGTACTGGCTGTTCTGGTTTTCCTTGGTGGGATGGGATTATTGTGAGATAAGCCAAATAGTCGGCTTGAGTATACACATAGGATTTAGAGTGGGCAGTCGTGTGGCTTGCGTAGTTTTGAGCACGTGTAGTTTTCACGAGTCCCACACCCAGATCAGGCTCTCTTGGGATATGTTCTATACTGCCTAGGCAGACCATAGAATGTTCCCACCTGAGCTGCTAACACTGGGAACCGATCACCGAGGACCTTAGTGGAAACAACCATCTCCAGTGGTGACAGTGGCAGACCACATTTTGTGGCAAACCCATTCGCACCCGAGGGCCCACTAGGAAATCGCATAGGATGACCTTGTTCTCTCATAGGAACCTAGTTAAAGCAACTGGTCGTATGACGGTAGTATTGTACCCTTCTGGATGAATGTACTATTGTTTTTTGACTTCAGTGCTTGAAGCCGGGAACTTATGAGGGATGCTTGTTCTTCCGGACTCAGCTGAGGCCTCCCTGGGTAGTACATAATGCCAAACCGATTCCCTAATTTGGTCATGAGCCATTTCTCGGAAATGGTGAACGTATTATTGCTACTCGGCTTTGAGAGTCTGTGATGTTGACCTGTAGTAGCATACCCGTGAGATTGGAATGGGTTTACAGGTTTATAGGAAAACTAACCTTCAACCTACCTTGTTCTTGATACTTGGGTTTTCTTTCGACACATACTTATGATCTGGTATTCTTGACAGTCGGTATTCAGGCAAATCAGAAGGCAGTACAACAGTGCTCAGTATATGCAATAGTGATCATATTCCATTGCATCACATCATCAACATACTTGCATTCCTAACGCATGTTTATTCATTTGCAGGGCTGCATATCACATCCTTGATTCCAGTTGTGGGTATTGTTCTATGAGCATGGAGTCCAAGAAAAAGACCAAGTGTATTATCTCCTACAAAGTTCATCAGCCTATTGTGAAAGAAATCCTCAAAGTGAAAGCTTTAGCTCCTCCAGAAGTTCTCAATGTCTTCAAGTAGGATTACGGGTGGATTTTATATTTCATAGAGCCCATCAGTGACTATGCTTTCAGAGGGATGCACACCTTGCTACAGTTTTATGATCCACAGCTTAGATGTTTCGTACTTTCTGATTTCGTATTGGCACCTACATTAGAGGAGTACTCGAGCATCCTGAGTGTTTCCGTGAAGGATTGTGCACCATTCTTTGGGTCCAAGATTGACCCCGACTTCAAAGATGTAGCAAATGCTATTTATTTGAGCAAGTCATTATTGGAAGACCGGATTGATAGCAAAGGAGGCTTCCGAGGATATCATTTGAGTTTCTTGTTAGATGAGGCTACTAAAGCTGCTGAAGCAAAAAGTTGGAGTACCTTCAATGCGATCCTGGCTTTGTGTGTCTATGGAATCACTTTGTTCCCGAACATGCCGAACTTCGTGGATGTCGATGCTATTCGCATTTTCATAGCAACGAATCATGTTCCTACTCTCTTAGGTGATCTCTACCACTCTGTGCATTATAAGAATGAGAAGCGAAGAGGTGGAATGTTTAATTGTTGCGTGACTGTATTCTATAAGTGGTTCACACGCTTTCTTCCACAATCAGGGGCTTTTGAGAGGACGAAGAACACACTTGAATGGTCGGAAAGACTGATGGGCTTGCAAGCAAAGGAAATTGTCTCGCTTTTGACATTCTTCATAGTTGCGGAGGATTCCCTAATGTTCCATTGATCGGGAGGAAAGGGGGAATTAATTATAACCCTTCCCTCACGGTTAGACAGTTCGGGTACGCCTTAAAGGAGTCACCAGCCGCTGTGGACATCACAGAGTCCTTGTACTTCCAATCAACAGACGGATTCGAGATTGCTCAGAAAGCTTCTAATGCTTTGCATAGTCAAAAGACAAGAGGTAAGAAGACTTTGGGAGTAGGGGATTTTCGAATGTATCCACCGTTTGCAGAATGGCTAAGAGAAAGGGTTGAAGTGTTACTGTTAGCATTTGGGCATGCGCCTCTTCTATATCCCACGGTCTTTGAACAGCCTACCACAGTTAGCATTGAAGAGTTCAACAAGGTGAAGACGGAAAGAGACAACTTGTTAAAGGAGAATGCACAGTTGAGTCAAGAGCTTGCTAAGGCTAATCACGCCAGACTTGAGATTGAGTGGAAAGCTCAAGAAGATGCTGAGAAGCATGCTATTGCAAGGAAACATTGTGAAGTTGAGTTAGCTCGATATGCGAGGTTCGAGTTTGCTACTAGGAGTTCTTCCAGGGAACATATTGACACTAGAAGGAAACTGGATCAAAAGACCTTGATGTTCGAGAACATGAAAAAGAGGCATGCTGCTTACAGGATAAAAAGAGAGGAACAAGATAAATTTCAAGCTGAGGAGATCGTGAGTAAGCTACAAGAGAAAGATGAAGAGATGGCCGGTAAGTTGAGAGAAAAGGATGCAGAACTTGCTAAAGCCCAAGAGGAAGCTGCTTATTACAAGCGGATGATGATCTACTATCAGAAAAAGCTGTAGAGGGTTAAGGACAACCAGGCGCAGACGAAGGAATTGGTAGAAGCTCCGAAGGCAGGACCGATCGTTGACTCAGACTTAGATAGAGGATCATATTAATAGATACATCTTTCTGTTTTGGGATTACCATCAGGGTTGTTGATGGAATCTTTTTATCATTGCACTTCTGTTTAAAATTCATGCTTTGTGTGTTTTGACTATATTAACAAGTTCTTATCATAAAAAGATCTCTTTACTATCATTCCGCGTGCTCTCGCTTTATGATCACCGACACATCTGGCACATTATGAATTTGGGAACTGAAGAGAACAGGAAAGAAGTCAAGATAGGGGCTGAACTAGAGGATGGTGTTAAGAGCAGATTAATTCAGATGTTGCATGATTATGTGGAGATCTTTGCTTGGTCCTATGAAGATATGCCAGGGTTAGATATAGACATTGTGGTTCACCGTCTACCGGTAAAAGAAGATTGTCGTCCAAAGAAGCAGAAGGTTCGTCACATGCGTCCTGAAATGTCAGAGAAGATTAAAGCAGAGGTGATGAAACAATTTGATGCAGGGTTCTTAGCTGTGA
The DNA here is from genome assembly GCA_963966055.1 of Lathyrus aphaca. Taxonomy (NCBI): domain Eukaryota; kingdom Viridiplantae; phylum Streptophyta; class Magnoliopsida; order Fabales; family Fabaceae; genus Lathyrus; species Lathyrus aphaca. The sequence continues at coordinate 505,909,288 of OZ014522.1, read as the reverse complement.
CTTCTTATCCTCAGTGGGTTGCAAATGTGGTACCAGTACCTAAGAAAGATGGTAAGGTACGTATGTGTGTAGATTACAGGGATTTGAACAAGGCCAGCCCCAAAGATGACTTTCCATTTCCTCATATTGATGTTCTAGTAGACAACACTGCTCAGCATAAGGTATTCTCTTTCATGGATGGTTTCTCTGGTTACAATCAAATCAAGATGGCACCTGAAGATATGGAGAAAACTACATTTGTGACACAGTGGGGCACCTTTTGTTATAAAGTGATGCCATTTGGTTTGAAGAATGCCGGGGCAACATATCAGCGTGCTATGGTGGCTTTGTTTCATGATATGATTCATCATGAGATAGAGGTATATGTGGATGATATGATAGCCAGGTCCCAGAATGAAGAGCAACATCTTGATCATCTGCATAAGTTGTTTGAGAGGTTGAAGAAATACAAGTTGAGATTGAACCCAAACAAGTGTACTTTAGGAGTTAGGTCCGGTAAACTCCTGGGTTTCATTGTCAGTGGAAAAGGTATTGAAGTAGACCCTGCAAAAGTGAAAGCTATACAAGAGATGCCAGCTCCCCGTACTGAGAAGGAAGTTAGAGGTTTCTTGAGACGATTAAATTACATTGCAAGATTTATTTCCCAATTAACTGTTACCTGTGAGCCAATCTTCAAGTTGTTGAAGAAAGATCAGGTAATGGAGTGGAATGATGAGTGCCAGACAGCCTTTGATGAAATCAAGAGATATCTTCTAGAACCTCCAATTTTGATGCCACCAGTTGATGGAAGACCCTTGATTATGTACTTAACAGTATTAGACAACTCAATGGGGTGTGTATTGGGACAACATGACGAGTCTGGTCGAAAAGAGCAGGCAATATACTACCTTAGCAAAACGTTTACCGACTGTGAAACAAGATACTCACTGCTCGAGAAAACTTGCTGCGCTTTGGCATGGGCTGCTCGCCGACTAAGACAGTATATGTTGACTCATACTACCTTGTTTATTTCGAAGATGGATCCAATCAAGTACATATTCGAGAAACCTGCTCTCTCCGGACGAATAGCGAGATGGCAAATGATCTTAACAGAATATGACATACAATATACTACTCAGAAGGCCATTAAGGGTAGTGTGGTAGCTGATCATTTGGATCATCAAGCAGTGGATGATTATCAGTCAATGAGTTTTGAGTTCCCTGATGAAGACATTATGATTATTACCAAAGAACCTGGACAATATGACGGACCTGAACAAGGATCCCGATGGACTATGGTTTTTGATGGAGCTTCTAATGCACTTGGTAATGGTGTTGGTGTTGTGATCATTTCCCCTGAAGGTTGTCATACCCCGATTACTGCAAGACTTTGTTTCTATTGTACCAATAACATGGCTGAGTATGAGGCATGTATCCTGGGTATCAAAGCTGCCATAGATATGAAGATTCAGTTCCTGGATGTATATGGAGATTCAACCCTGGTAGTAAGTCAGATTAAAGGAGATTGGGATACCAAGCATGATAATCTCATTCCTTACAGAGAGCATGTGTTGTCTTTAATCCCATATTTTGAAGAGATTACCTTTGGACATATACCACAAAGATAAAATCAGTTGGCAGATGCACTAGCCACCATGGCATCTATGTTTGAGATTAGCTGGGATGATGAAGCTCCCAAGATTAGTATTGACATATTTGAGAAGCCTGCATACTGCAATGAGATTGATACTGAAGAAGCAGAGGGGAAGCCTTGGTTCTATGAAGTGAAAAGATATCTTGATGCTCAGGAGTTCCCTGAAGGGGCATCTGTCAAAGATAAGAAGTTTCTGAGGAGGTTTTTTGCTAAGTTCTTCTTGAGTAATGGAATTTTGTACAAGCGCAATCATGATTCAACTTTGCTTCGTTGTGTGGATAAGAAGGAAGCAACAGAGATTATGGAAGACATGCATGATGGGATCTTTGGCACTCATTCTAGTGGTCATACCATGGCAAAGAAGATATTGAGAGCAGGATACTATTGGTCTACCATGGAAGCTGACTGCTATCAACATTCCAGAACATGTCACAAGTGTCAAATCTATGCTAATAAAGTACATATACCTCCATCACCATTGAATGTGTTAACTGCTCCTTGGCCTTTTTCCATGTGGGGCATTGATATGATTGGTGAGATCAAGCCTACTGCTTCTAATGGGCATCGTTTCATTCTGGTCGTTATTGATTATTTCACGAAGTGGGTGGAGGCAGCTTCATTTGCATCTGTTACCAAGAATGTTGTGGCTCGATTCATTAAGAATAATCTCATATGTAGGTATGGCATACCTGAAAGGATTATTACTGACAACGGCTCTAATCTGAACAACACTATGATTACTGATCTCTGCACGCAGTTCAAGATTAAGCATCACAACTCTTCTCCGTACCGTCCGAAGATGAATGGGGCAGTTGAAGCTGCTAATAAGAACATTAAGAAGATTGTACAGAAGATGACTGTTACTTACAAGGATTGGCATGAGATGTTACCATTTGCTCTTCATGGTTATCGTACTACAATACGTACTTCAACAGGGGCAACCCCAATTTCCTTGGTTTATGGTATGGAGGCAGTTTTGCCCATTGAAGTTCAGATTCCCTCTTTAAGAATTATGAAGGATGCAGGCTTGGATGAAGATGAGTGGATTCAGACTCGACTTGACTAGATAAACTTGATTGATGAGAAGAGGTTAGCAGCAGTTTGTCATGGCCAGATGTACCAAAAACGAATGATCAAAGCTTTTAACAAAAAGGTTAAGCCAAAGGTATATCAGGCTGGTGACTTGGTAATCAAGCGTATCATATTACCACAGGGTGATCCTAGGGGCAAATGGACTCCAACATATGAAGGACCATTTGTGGTCAAAACAGTATTCTCAGGAGGTGCCATGATACTTGCTACTATGGATGGTGAAGACTTCCCACAGCCTGTAAACGCAGACATAGTTAAAAAATACTACGCATGAAAAGAGACCCGCTAGGTTGACTGGCCTAGGCAAAAATAAGGGCATCCCGGCAAACCAAAAGGGTTTGGGCAAAAATTAGGGATATATATATAAAAAAATGTACACCCGGAAAGTCGAAAACCTGAAAAGGCGGCTTGGGCAAAAAAGGGTATCCCGGTGGATTGAAAACCTGAAAGGGCAATCCAGGCAAAAGTTAGGGATTAAAGCGTATGACTATGTCTCGTTTGGATCACCCATGAAACTCCAACCAGTTGTGTTACTTACTCAAGTTTGAACAGATAAAGCTCAATCCAATCGTTTCCGTCTCAACAGCAGAAGATGAGATACTTGAAGATAATGGCAATAGTAGAATTGAAACTCAATAAGATCATTTTTCACATATCTGTTTTCTTTGTTTTGTAAAAAAATTTACGACAAATTCCTCTTACTAGGATTTATGTCTCCTTGTACGAACTTGCCTATGTATAGATCACTTTGTAATATAAATAAAATTTCATCTTTGAATCTAGATTTACTTTTACCCTATTTACATAAGCGGAACGTCCATTGGTTGTGTTTGAATGTATGTATGCTTTTGAATATGATTGATGTTTACCAGAAATGCATAAAATGCTTGAATATGATTGATGTTTACCAGAAATATGAAAATGCAGTAATAGTATTTACTAAGGACGA